>OMLB01015781.1:101524-135410 GCA_900302555.1 Myripristis jacobus | reverse complement strand
AGAGTAAAGTTCACACACACACACACACACACACACACACACACACACACACACACACACACACACACACACACACACACACACACACATATATATATTTATATACACACATACACATACACATATACATACACATATATAGGCTATGTATATGTGTGTGTGTATATGTATATATATTTATACATATATACATAGACACACATACAACATATACATACATACATGATAGGCCGAGGTTTTAGAGTAGCGGGCGTTGTTGTAGGTTAACAATCATTAATTAAATTACTGTTTTAGTATTATTTTGACATGAGTGAGTCTATAATTACTATCTGTAGTTAAAATGTCTAGAGCTAAAATAGGATTACAATAATTATGAGGCGCACATGCTATATATATTCCATACAGTTGTTATTATTAAACTGTGTCATAACGGTTGTAATTTTTTTTTATCACCTGTTCCCTTTAACCAAGTAACGTGCAGCAGCATGTCGCTATCTGCAATACAGTGGAGTACAAAATGATTATTATACAGCCTTGTGTACATAATTTGGTAGTAGGACAGGCTATAGATGTAGGTTATCATATAGTTTTCTCTTACTTGCACCGAGGTTACTTATGAAGCCACTTTTATGTTTCAGGAAACATGCTTTGAATTGTCACAGAATGAAGCCTGCTCTTTTCAATGTCTTGTGTGAAATCAAAGAAAAAACAGGTAAGCTGAAAATTTCACTGAAGTTGAGTTGCTTTCAGAGTGCTGTAACTGTGCTGGGAGAAGCTTGGGATGGGGGACATGTCCACTGCACTGACAGGAGTGTTGTGTCTGTATTGTCTAGCAGAGCAAGTAAGTCTCCTCAAGCAGGTCATATGCACCCAAATGAGAAATTCACATATTATTATTTTAATAACGGTCATACATTGTGCTAAAAAAATAAAAGAAAGAAAGAAAAAAAGCCAATAATGTGAGAAGCATGGTAACACTGCAGTGTGGGCAATTTTATTCATCAACGGGTAATTTGCTGTTCAGACTGAAATTCACATTGAAGAACTTGATGCTGGACATGCAGTCACAACACAGTTTTCCATATAAATTCCACTGACGTGTCAGACGTGTTTCCTTCTTCCTAAATACTGCATGTTTTAACTATTACACAATGGGAACTGTGGACAATTACCTGTGTAACAGTCCTTATCAATTATTGTGTCAAAATATGAATAAGGTTTAGATGCTATTGTTGGATAATAGAGAGTATTGAGCAAAATTGCCACATGCATTGTGATGTCTCCCCTTGTGAGTTAACTGTCAAGTCTGGTGAATATGTCTCATTCTATTCTGGATTGTGTCTCTCTATTAAAGCAGTTGTGAGAGAGCATGTCACCAGAATAATTGCTAGAAGAGAAATAACATAACATAGGAGGCGTAAGTCATGTTTCCAAATCGTTTTCCCCGTGACATTTTTGAAATTGGCACAGATAGAATTCAGTGCACTCCAGATTGATAGCTTGCATCTCATTTTTTATTTTCCCCTCTTTAGACTGATGTGCTGTAGAACTCTTCAAAACTCAGAGTGGGGAGACGGTGGATTGCCATAGCTGGGCAGTTTAATGTCAAAGCCAGCCTTTTTTTTTTCTCTGTATGTTTCACACTCATTAGTGCGTGAAAATAATGGAACGGGTAGAGGATAAATGAGATATCATTTTCATTATCTCCAAAGTTACACTCACTCATACTTCACCCTTGGTGGAGGTGATGCCCAGAGTCGATAATGTTCTTCCTTTGTTTGTGATGCCACCCCTTGCATGATGTGTTCATTTGTGTTTTCACTGAAGGTTTCATTGAAGTTCACCTCTGTGCCTAGCCTCAAGCCCCGTAGTTTATCTTGAATTGGCCACTGCCTCAGGAGAGCAGGGGGCCTTTTGAAGCCTGCTGGCTCTCTCTTCTTTTTTGTTGTCTTGGTAGGTTTTTGGAGGGGGAGTGACACAGTTATGCATAGTGTTTTACTCCCTGGCGCTTCTCGGAGTTCATCCAGAGTTCGGCTCTGCTGAGAGTACAAAGTAACTTGGACCTCTTCCTGGCTGCACACCCATTCTTTTCTCTTTCAGCTGGCAACCCATAAATACATGGTGCAGGTTTTGGAGCCTTACAGGAGAGATATGGTGCTTGTCTTATTTTTGCAGACTTTACATGGCAAATACATATTAGCACTGAAAGCATTTAACTGGGTGCTTTATAAAGATTCCAGTTAACTTTGGTGCAAGTTTTATATTTTTTTTCCAGTAACCTTTCACTTTTTCTACAATTTATACTGTGCTGTTTATATAATTTAGCTATAATGCTGGGGTTGATTGTTTTTGTCACTTATCACTTGTGGAAAGTTTGCAAAATAATCAACACAAATTTAAAGAGTTAAGAAAAGTTTTTTTTTTGCCTCTGACACTGGGAACATGTTTCATATTTAGCATGTGTAATTAGTTGTTTCGAGGCTTGCTGTCAAACTGTACAAAATCATTATCACAATCACCACCGCTGAAAGTTGTGTGTTGTGTTCACCTCTGTGCTCAGTGTAGATAAAACTTAGAGTGCTTTCTAGACTTTTTCTGCTGCTTTCAAATTGTCTTTAAGCATTTAAATTCTTGATGGCCTTGATATGTAATCAATATGGATCTCATTGGAGTATTTTTAGAGTCTGTTTGAGCTCAAAAGTATGTAAACATTACTGTCAGTGGCTGGATGTTGCAGATTAAAATTTTTTTTTAAATGATAAAACTGATCAAGACAGGCTTTATTCTAGTCATGCCTCAGTAAAAGAGGCTAGTCCTCAACCGAATCTCAGCAGTAGTCGATTAATTGCAGTTTTTATAGAAAGTCGCAGCATTTTGCTCCCCCTAGTGGTTCAGTCTTCCTCTCAAATCAAATTCAATCATGTGAATATATTTATTTGTCATTTTTATCTAATTAGGTTTTAGTTGTAGTTTAGGTTGTCTTCATTTGCAGCAATTCAATTTTATTTTTGATAACTAAGACAAAACACAAAAAGATGCTATCTTTGAGTGAACGTCTGAAAAAAAACATTGTTTTTTAACTTAATATTTATTAGTGCTTATTAACACTAAGCCCGGTTAATTATTATTATTTATTACAGATCATAGACAGATTTCCCCCCCATACACTTCACTGATATTTTTATTTTAGCATTTCTAAACTGCTTAGCTCTTGTCTAGTCTAACTATAATGATCCCAGCACTTTCTCTATTATGTGAGGAACCAAGCGAAATTGAGTTTCTGTCCTCCTTTGTGCTGTTGCCTGCTTTCAAATGGAGAGTTGAGTTCAGATCAGCCAACACCAAGGCTTCAGCGACTTCTCAAAGTTGCGCGTTTGGCACTATAACTTTTGCCATAAAAGCATCTCAAACTTTTCTTTCCCTTTCTTTTCTTTTTTCTTTCTTCTTCTTCTTCTTCTTCTTTTTTTTTTTTTTTTTTTTTTTTTTTTACAGTGTAGAGACAGTCTTTAGTCATAATTCTGCTGTTCTGCTGTGTGTATTTTCCATGGCTGGCTGTCCCCAGAGCAGCTGACAGCACCTGCAGGACACAATGCCAGTGTTGATCTAGGGCCTGAACTTCTGACCCACTCTGTGTATTTTTACTGGGATGCAGTGAGGGATGGCCAACAGAAATATTGTGCAGTATAAACAAGCACAATGGCGCACTTACGCCCCAGAGGAAAGGAGAAGGAAGGAACACTTTATTTAAACCAGTGCATCTTTTTCTCGTCTCTGTCTCTCTCTCTCTCTCCCCCCTTTTTTTTTTTCAGACACTGGCTTCGTCTTTGCCCAGTTTCATTCCAAGCATATTTTGGTTGTCTTTTTTTGCTTGAAAGGAATGTTACTTTTCAGAGGCCATGCATGAGGTTGTGTGTGTGTGTGTGTGTGTGTTTGTATGTGTATAGGCAAAAGAGCGCAGTTGTTTGTCAGAGCTCTTGGAGCAAGGCAATTGTGGGCAACACAGTAGATTCTGAAGAAGAGACTGAGCATAAAATTATATTAGGTCGACTGTGTGTTCATGTGTGTGTGAGAAGTAGAGGAAAGGTAAAAACAGCCCTGGATTGGTTTTGTCTGTGATAGTGTATGTCCCAGCAACACGAGTGTAGCCTCTGTTATGAGAGGTTCTCACAGGGACTTTCCAAAAATATATCCAAACAATTTGACTCCACTGCTGTCGGGCCGTGAAACCTTAACCTTCCTTTAACTGGGCTCTTTAACTTAACAGGCTGGTAAATTTGGGGATATAAAATAAATATAACACAACGATCAATCTATCAACAATCTTGAATCTGCAGTTTTCAATCTATCTATCTATCTATCTATCTATCTATCTATCTATCTATCTATCTATCTATCTATGGTCATAAGTGGACATGGGTTGTATGTATTTTACAGGTTTAAAGATAACATATTGTTTTCTTTTTCTTTTATTGGAATTGTAAAGCAGGATTGTTTTCTGTTCTTTTTCACCATCAGTTTTTTTTTATGATTGATGAAAAGACCTCTTTAGATAAGCAAATGCTTGACAAACTGATTTGGAAAATGAGCTGCCTTGACCTCTGTAAACACTTCACCAACATCATAAATCTCTAGCAGTGTCAAACAAAACCACTCCTTGACTGAGCTGCTCAGTAAATGCGGTGCTCTGACTCGCTGTTTAATTTTTTTTCTCTCAACCTCAACAAAAGGCCAGCTTTCTTGTGGCCTGTGTTTGAACAGTGTAAGGTTTCAAGCCTAGGGGATCCTCGATTTATAAAAATGACTAGCCAAGTGATGTAATGTTATTTTTTGAAGGGTGAAAATGGGGTGTTTTATAGAGGGCAGCAGAGTAATGTTTGACAGGATGAAATGAGCCAGAGATCTGATTATGGAGGGTGCATGGAAGCCTACACTACATTGACTTGTCAGTCCATTGAGATGCTTGGCGTTTGACTGTTTGTATTGCAGAACCAAGAGCTCGGCTGTACCCAGTATGTTGTTGTATAAACAATTTTCATGAGCCTTTATAATAACCAGGAAACCGGTGTGATTTCCAGCCTTGAAATGTAACAACTGCAGTCATTTTAACATGTGTTTTACACCTCGAGATTGGCAAAGGGGTGCATCGTGAGTTTTCCAGTGAAAATGATGCACATACAACACTGTACGGTTCTGCAGCCACGGCTCAAATCACAATCACTGGCGTATCTGGTGAGGACTATCTCTGTCCAACAGGATGAGGTTTTTGTGGGGCTTGTTGAGAGCCATGCTCGACGTAGACTCTCAGGTTTGCAACAGTGTGTGGTGTTCTCCGTCCACGGCGAGGAGATGTAGATGTCTGCTCCGGTGCAGAGCGTTGTGTCACAGGGCTGTGCGTCCCCGCTCGTCTCTATCACTTGGCGGACGGAGAGATGATTCTAATACGTGCAGCTTTTGTCTCCCTCTTATGCTTCCTCCTTGATGCTGATACAGCAGCATTCAGGGGAGAGAAATGCCAAGCTAGCCACCACAGCTGTTTCCCCAATCTCACTGCTTAATCATCCACTGAGAGGAAGAGCCAAAGTCTAAATCTGCTCAGAGGATATAGACAACTGGGAAAATGGGACAATGTGTCTTTTGATTAACCATCATAAGGCTGTTACTGACTTTTTATTGTATTTGATGCAGAATCATAATCTCAGTATCATCAGTGAGTGACAGTATTGTAAATGGTGTGTTAATACCATTACAGTATAGAACAATGTGGTTACATTATACATTATGCAAATTGTCAGTCGCCTAATTGATACATGTTAATCATATTAAGGAGCTTAATTATAGGAATCTTACTGTGCTGCGATTTGGTAATTAACATTGACATCACATTTACAAGGAAAGTGATCTATTTTTTTTTCCAGGATAAGTTTTTCTACCACGATAGTTTTCTCTTATCCTCACCAGGGTGAAACGGAAGAGCCGCCGGTTTCTTGTCTTTATTTGCGAACAGATTAATAATTTTTGTTAACTATTGTTTTTCTCACTTTGCTCAAGGGCATTGGAATGCTGTTCATAAAAAATGACATTTTGCTCATGGCAGCCCTGCAAGTGTGGAAATTGCAGAACGAAGGCAAGATCCAAGCGGACTTGTAAATGAGCCTAGGCCTCAATCTTTCACCAGAGTGTAGACTCCTGTACTCAAAGCCGAGAAACGATTGCTTAAATATCACTGTTCCGCCATTTACTCTGTCCAAGGGTCTGTTTGCAATCTCAGTCCCTGCAGGTTTGGTCTGCCTTTTTTATACTGGCTTCCTTAATATGTTACGAATTTAATCAAGTCCGCAAATTTGTTATGCACGTTAAATTGAACATGCAATGGCACATTTGAATGTGGTTGCCATACCAACCCCCCAGGAGTTCATTTTCCATAATGTAGTGTTTGGAATCTCATTTCCTCCACTCTCCCCTGCTGCTACTTGCAGACGCCACCTCCAGGCTTCCACTGTACGTATGCTATGAAAGAGCCTGGGCTGCCACAGCTTTCAAACACTGAAGAGAGAGAGAGAGAGGGAGAGAGAGAGAGAGAGAAATAGAGAGAGAGAGGGAGGGAGAAAGAGAAGAGAGAGAGAGGCCTCTCTCCACGTAGTGGAAATGACACAAATTAATATACACTACTTAAACCAGACCAAGATTAATGGTTCCCTTTCGCTGCAGCTTAGTCCCACTGTCAGTTGCCGGGTGCTCGTTGGACAAAATCAACACTAATCAACATTTATTCCACTTTTGCCCTGGGCCCTCAGGAGTCTGGCAGGACTGCGTGGCCCCCCTCCACTCCCAGCAATCCACCCCTCCCTTCGTCCGTCTCGCTACGCTTTTCACCTCTCATCCAGCTCCTCCATACATCACCCTCCTCACACCGCTCTGCTCCTCAGAGGAGAGTGCGCCCCCTCCTATCAGGCCACATTAGACTCATGATAGATTTTCTCTTTTCATTTGCATCTGATATTTAACACAGTAAAGCAGTTGCTCTGTCACATTACAGTACAAGTGTGTGTGTGAGTGTGTGTGTGTGTGTGAGTGTGTTTGCCCAAGTGAGTGTCCGTCTGTATTTTTTGAGCAGTGATTCCAGTCAGTAGTCTTATCTTTACCCAGTCGCCATTGCATTATCAGCAACAGGATATGCATTCACTGTTCTGTTCTCAGTATCAGGTATATATATAGTAGAGTTTCTTGAAAGCATCATTAAGCATTCAGATACCCCATTACTGAGCTCTGCCTACATCTCAATGCTGAACAGTTACCTCAGAAAAACACAGCATATCATAGGACTATTTTTTTGCAGTTGCTCACATTACACACACCTGTATGTAATATCCTTGCTGCGTTCAGTGTGTGTTTTTTAATTTTTGGTCATCGCTGACTGGCAGTAGCTGTATCCACAGATGCGCTGACTGTTCTGTCAGCTGCAGCAGCACCTCTCTTTGCAGGGCAACATTAAGCATCCCGCTAAGGCTCATAATTGGCCAAGCTAATGCATGCTGCAATTCCACTGCTGCTACTCATCTCTTTGTCATTCCACTGGCTCAGATAAAAAACATACTCAGAGGGATTGATTATTAAGAAACATGCTTTAAATTAAATGGTGTCTATATTTTAGTCATAAATGTATAGGAAATTCCCCAGCCCAAACAAAGTGCATGCCATTCTTACAGAGAAGATTGACTGCATTACTGGATCATCATTTTAAAAGAGAATATTGTGCTGCTTTATCTTTGAAATATCATTGTACTTACCAGTGTACCAGTGCAGATCTGTGTTGGCGAACATTTCCTCACACATAAACAGGAGTTTGTCACACCTCATAATTTGTGATTTCACACTGATATGCTGCTCCATGCAAAATAATAAGTTAGAGAACATGGAGAATATGAGAGTGATGGGTGCAGGATAATTTTGTGAGGCTAAACAATACATTTTTTATGATTTAGGACTCCAGCACTGTAGAATAAAGCCGCAAAATACACATACATAAAAATGTCAATTCTCACGTTGAGTGGTACACCTGTGTCAATTGCTGTGTAGAAATTCTATATAATTTTGCTATTTCAGACTTTGACTGTTATTGAAAGCAGAAAGCATGTGCGTGAGGCGTAGTTAAAAGTCGCAGCACCGTCCAGTATTCATTGGATCCCTTTGAGTTTGGAGCTGCCTCCATCCAGTATCCGGTTGACAGACATTCTCGTCAGTCTAAAGCCATAATCCATCACAGCGAACTGAGCACTTTCCATTTTATTCATGGCAAAAAAAATAAAAAAAACAACAGAAAAAACTCCCTTACTCAATTCAGGCAAAAAGCTTTGATAAGTGACAGCAAGTTCCTGGATAAGTAGCATTGTTGAATTGATGCACGCTGTAAGAAACATATGGGTTTTGTGGGACCCGATAGCTGCAAAGCTTTGTTTAACAAATACTGTGTACCAGCTTAAAACACCTCAGTGAGCCAGCTCGTCCTGGGCTTTTATGACTTCATCTGAACAACATCGCATGGCATTTCAAGCTACATGAATTCAGTGGTCTTAGCTCCAATTTATGAGCCATGGAATGTAAAATCGATCCAAAGATAATATGATATTGAAGTGCAATGAAAGAAGCAAAAATTAATGGTATTTTGCATGAAGTATCTTTTTAAATCATGCTTTGGTGTCAATAAATTGAATTTGAAAGTAATAAATTCATAAGGTTTTTCAGTCTTTCTTTCATTCATTCATTCGTTATCCTTATTTGCCATTGAGGGTAATAGGGAGATGGATCATATCCCAGCATGCACCAGGCAGAAGACAGGTGAACACCCTGGACAGTTGCTGAAGTTGTTTAATTCATTTAAATAGCGTCAGATATGTCAGATGCACACAATCCCATCTTAAGATAGAATTGTACAGTTTGTTCCTGTGTGATAGCTGCTGCCTGTTCTCCTATTTTGCCAAGATATTCAGCGCAGTGTTGTCCATCTTGTAGGATTGCATGGCCCGAGGCATTGTCATGGCACCAACTGGCCTCATTGGAGTGACACCAAGTGCTTTGTCAGCTTTGTGTCTCAGGTGCCAACCGGAGCCTCCCAAAATAAACTGTCATGCAATGTGGCAGGACAGAAAAATATAGAAGGACCATGTTGGGCCCTGTGCCCCCTGAAAGGAAACAAATGTTCCATAGCAGAAATGCATTGTGGTTTTGGACGCCTTCCCAGCACAGACACCAGTGACATGGTGGGGAACTTTTAAGCATGGGGCGTGATCGTCTGCACCATCAGCAGGGGTCACAGTAAGTGGGATCAAAGAGACAAAATGAGGACTAGGAGTTTCTCTGGATTACTCAAAATTACCTGATATGACATCAACATAGTCTAAAATAACATTTTTTTAAAAGGTGATTTTATTTCATCGTGGACCTGTTAGAGTTTGACAGCTCTTTGTTATTCGCAGAGATCCTTCTCCAGAAATAGCTTATGCTTACTGTAGTTAGCTCCTCTTCCTGTTTTATAAATCGTCTGTCATTTTCTCTCTGCGGTGCAACACTACGCCAGGAGAGAGTAAACAAAGGATGTGCAGTTGGTGGAAGTCACATTCAGACTGATGTGAACGGGTGCAAAGGGGGGAGCATGTGGCAAGTCGTATGCAGAAAACCTTACCCAATCTTCACATCGTGAACACTGGCCATCTTTGCCTTGGGGCAGTGTGTCCTGGAGCGTGCGATGCCTGTTTGATCTCAGTCTGGCCTGGGTGCCCTTCACTCCAGCACCATAGCTGCCATGACATTTTTATGACTAGTGGACTGAACTAAAGGTGGGAGTCACAAAGGCTTGAAATGGAAGTTCAGTTATAACCCACATAATGAGGGTCCAGCAGCTAATCATACAGACAAAGGAAGGCTTCTGTATCCTGACAGAGAGAGCGGTAAGGTACAATAGGAAATTGCTGCAGGGTATCAAAGCAGTGAGGACGTATAATTATGTTACACTAAACATGGACTCAGACTTGACTGTAGAGCTGAATAGGTTGTGGTTTGCATGTAATACCAGTTGAAGGTAGCACTTTACAATAAAACTACCCTTATAAAGGCTAACGAGTGGTTTATTATTAGGTTATTAACAATCTATAAATCATTAGTAAACCAGTTATGACGGTTTTGATACATCAGTGCTGGGTCACTATTTGGTAAAATCAAGTTACTGCATCTATTCTTTTAAATCTCAGATCTTGCATGTAGCTTGCTTGATCTTGTCCCTTTGTCTGTCAGCCATCCTTGGTATCTGCTTAAAGCTATGAAAACTGTGGTATAACTTGTTTATAATTGTTTAAAATGATTCATAAATTGTTTATGACCTCATTATAAACCACTCATAAATCATTTATAGGGTAGGCTTATTGTAAAGTGGTACCATCAACTGGTATTACATCTAAACTGTGACCTGTTCATCTGTTTACAGGCTAATTAATAGCATAATTATAAACCATTCATAAACCCATTCATAAATAAAGAGGTGTCGTATTGTAAAGTGGTACCCAGCTGACCGCCCTGTCATTGGCTGTCCCATTGACGACTTCCTGTTGCCAGTGCAGCATCTCCTACCTCTGCTGTAAAGAGGTTGTGTTGATAAGTTAATATTCTGACAACAGAGATGAGATAAAGAGGTTTTAGGAGTTTGGAGGATAGCATAACCTTGATAAAATGCTCATCTCAATGACATTGATTTTCACCATCCATCTTCATCTGATATGAAGTATGCAAATGGTGCCATCGGCTGGGAGTAGACTACAGTGCTGTTAAATGGGCCATTTCAAATGTTCTTTGTACCATGCTGACTTCCAAAATTCACTATCATCCAATTCTGTGCATGTTGAAGCCTTTTCAAATACTCTTTCTCACTGTCTTCCTTATCTTATGTCTTGTATTTCTTTTACCTGCTGCTCCTCTATCCACCCTTTCTCCCCCCTTTTTCCCTTCTTCCCTTCCCCAGCTTCTTCTCTTTCCCTCTCCTTGCTTGCCATACAAATTAGGTATACACTGACACTGTCAGAATGGCTACTCATGAAATATTAACAGCTTGTAGAGAATTTTACATTGCTACATTTCTCTTCATTTTTAACTATGTCAGCACAGGCTGTGGAACATTTATTTGTGTGAGTTCAGGACAGGCTATTACCCTACTAGCTTTTTTTTTCGTTGGTTTTTTAGATGATATCCATCAACCCACTATCCACCTGCTAGCACACCTTCAAATATCTTCCTGTGCAAATGGAAATGCTACAGGGTTTCATCTATGTTTATTTACACCCATCTTGTGAGCATGGGCTCCAGTTGTTTTCTGGTTTGGATTCATTTAAGATCTTGGTTGCAGCAAGGTGTTTATTGCTTTACGAACCTCGCAATTATCCTTTTATGAGAAAGCTATGACCAGACACTTTACATCAAACCTCGCTCACACACACTATATGGATAGTTGTTAAAATGCCTACATAATTGGCTAGTACCGAACAGATGGCATTTGACATCACATTTTAGTTACAACCTTAAATGACTGTGATAAACAAATATGTGCGTCCAATTAGAAGTCGAGCATGTGTGAGACCAGTATTACCGCAACATAAAGGAGAATCTCACCAGCCATTTAAGGATTGTTCTTCATGTCTGTGAGGCATCAGCTTTTCAGGTTCATCTGTAGAATGCTAAAATGGTTTTCTTGCCTCTTTTTATCTCACCACTTCATGACTGGTCTCCAAGCACACTGAGCCCAGTGGGCGGGGATGGCCTCCCTATCTGCCTTTTTGTTGGATGGCCCCTATAAAGATGGAGCTGTCAATCATCTGCAGGCTGCCCAAGTCCTGAGGAGACAGCCTCTGTTTTCATGGAGGGACTGGAACAATGACTTTTGTTGTCACACTTGCCTTTCTGTTGACCGTTTTCGCAGTGTGTCGCCCGTTTATTAAATTCATCATTTCAGTTTAAATGAGGGTAGAGAGGCACACACAGGTTAGTGAAAATAATTGAATTGATGCAATCTTGTGTTGGAGGGCCAAGTCATTTAAATCCTGTGACTGAGGTTACAGGCTTCTTTAACATAGTAAAATGCTTGAATGAATTACGCAGGATACAGGAAGGGGCCACTTTAATATGCTTTGTTCCTTCTCTTTGCAAAGCACACATTTAAAAGCATTTTTTTAAAAAATGCATTTTTGATCACACTTTTTTTTTTGTTCTGTAAAACAAGACAAATCAACTGACATCCCATGAAGTACATGCAAGCTATAAAATATTATTTTTGTGATTGCTTTGTTGCTGTAAAAAAAATAAATGGAGGAAAATTAGTTAATGAGGTGTATCCTCCTCTCTTATCATATGTGGCTGGGGCTTCCTCTCCCCTTGACTAATGATGATGTGTGGCACAGGTAGCTGTCAGCAAGGCATGATTAATTAAAAGGAAAACTAGGCCAATTTGTCATATTGTTCTGACTGTGGTCAGAGAGCAAGGCAAGTTGCACTGGTGACGCCTCCCCACCCATACTGTACATAGACATCCTAAACGTATTTGCAGCTGCAGCTATTTGCGAGAGGTCTCAGCAGCTCTGCAGGAGTGTTTATCAGTGTCTCTCCTTGGACCGTCTCAACACAGACCCGATAACAATTAGAAGACGTCTGCTTTCCAATGGTGCTTAGAAATATGTTCATGCCAAGCGAGGCTGACATAATTAAGAGCAGTGGCACGCCATAGTTTGGTAGAGGCAAGAGGGCATAGATCCAGCAAAGATGCATGTGCTTTGGTAAATTTGAAGGCTTAGGAAGGGGTTAGAGAGCACAGAGGCAATGAAGGCAGAGTGGAAAACAGCTTACTGACGCTGAAATAAAGGTGGACCTAATGTTTTATATTTGTATCTTTGAGGGCCATCCATGCAGCAGGGATTGTTCTGAAATCAGCTTTTCATCCGCTGAAACAGTGCATATATAGGCTGTGGCTTCTCAGCTGCCAGTGGTGGGACTAACCACAGGCCCAGCCAGTGCAGAGAGCAGACGACTTGTTTGTGTTGGACTGCAGTGTTGCTCCCAGCATGCAGCCTGGCCCTTGTCAGTGGCCCTGTCATATCTGTCTCAGGCCTGTCCCGACAGCCAACCCGGGTTCCCACGTCACAAAGGGGGGCTTGTCCTAGGAGAGACAGGTGTCAGCACCCACCAGCACCCCACCCCCTCTCGTCCAGGCAGATGCCTGTTGCAACAGTGCCACACATTTGAAGCTGAGCAACTTGGAAAGAAGGGTCATCTCTGCCGCCCATTCACAGTCCCCATATCACAAGAGACCGGAGTCCCATCACTGTGTGAGAGTGCTCATGTCAGATATGGAGCATCCACCAGAGGAGACTGTCCCAGTCCAAAAGCATTACAGACTAGGGCTACGTACTGACTGACTGACATAGTGACTGACAGCTTTATTGTGTCCTTTGAGGAATGGGAATGAAAGGCACTCATGAAGAGGCCTTACAAACACAGACCATACTCAGTCATGCACAGTAAGAATTGCTTGTTCCCATGTATACATTGTTATTTCTTTGTATAGCCGCCATATCTCTTGGCAGACAAAGTTCTTTTGTATGTATTGTTTAAACGTAGCAGACATTTTTTTTACATGCTTGCTACCAGCATTGGGGGATATTACCTTGAAAAATAATGTGCTACATGACATTGCTGCTGCCATTAAACGCAGCATGTTACATTATAATGTTACTGCCATTAAACATAACCTGTTACATCATAGCGTTATATGTTGAGAAAAGTGTTTGAATGTCACTAAAATCGAGGCACTTTGAAATGCATCTTAACACTATAGCTACTATATTGCATAGCCGTCTATGGCCTGTAATTAACTCTGCAAGGTAATAACAGCAATAACGGACCCATAAATTTAAAAAGGGGGAATACGTAGAAAATGTTAAAGCTGTGTTCATCCCTGCCAGATATAATCAGCAGTAAACACACGCAGCTTATGTGCAGAAACAACAGTCAGGGATTTTATTTTACTTTTTGTGGCAGCCAAAGAATGAAGATAAAAAATAATGTCATTTAATGGCTTGTTTATTTGAATAAGTAACAAAGTACTTGATTACTCGAATTGAAAAATGAATGCATTACACGTCTTGTTACCTCAAAAAAGAGAGTCAGAGTGCTCTAACGTGTTTCTCTGTAACACATTAACACCAGCACTGCTTGCTACAAAGCTCTTAAACTGTTGACATAACCCCAGGGAATCGAGAATTAGGAATTTCAAAAAGGGGGTTATTATGAAAATCACAAGTTGTAATTCAGAGTAGGTGCAGGCTAGGGGGCTACGATGACAACAGTGGCTCTTTCTGTTCCTTTATTCTGTGTGCCATTGACATCTGTAATGTAGCAAATGGAGGGTGGGGGTGGGAATGTGGAGAACTGAATGCCACTTTAAACTCAGCCTTTTGGATTTTTTCAAGTGAAGCCCAAGTTATGGATTGGGTTTCACAAAACATCACTTTGCAACCTGCTTTGTATGATGAAAGACAAAGAGAGAGAGAGAGATGCCAAAAGGTCTGTCATTTTAGAGGTAATTTTGTCCATATTCCCCTGCTGTTCTACCTGCCAGTGCATGACATTTTTATTCAAAGAAGTGACATGAAATAGTGAACGCCAAATGACTAATGCACCCATTTCCCTCTAGTTCCTGCATCTTCATACTGTATGGCTAGCATCCCTATTTTCTCTCCATGTATTATTTTCGTAGTCATCTAAATTGATCCATGGCGAAGCCAGACAAAGATTGCTTTATATTTAATGTCTTTCACCAGGCACATTAAGAGTGCAGTTTGTATGGGGGTGCTGTGACATTAATAATTTAATTGCAGCCGTGTATCTGAATGCCGCGGGAGCGTCAAGTGATGGATATTTTTAATGATATGAAGAGTGAAGCCCAGAAAGATCAATGAGAGCACGCACACATGCATGCACACACACTCGCTCACGCAACCTCACGCACACACACACACACATACACATAGTGTCAATGTGAATCTAAGGGCCTGGTGAGGATGATTGTGCTCCCACACTAATATTGCTTTGGTCCATAAGCCGTCTGGTCTGATCTTATGGGCTGAAGGTCTCCGGCCCAAATGACTCTGTCCCCTTTGCTGAGGCTGTCAGAACTGACAGTCCTCATGTTTATTTCATTTTGCGTCTGGGCTGTCTCGTTTCCCTATCCTCCAATGTCATTAACGCTCCGAGCCAGGACCCTGCAGTGGCGCGCCTAATGAATTCCTCTGCGGCTCCTCACTCCCCACCTAGTTACCCCAGCTCAAGGTGTCAAATTAAAACAGCCAGGGAAAAGAGAGAGGAAACACTTTGTGTATGTATGTGTGTATGTATGCCTGTCTGCATGTGTGTTATTAAATATTTGTCACTGTATTGCAAATGCTTGTGTACACAAAAAGGGATTTAGGGTACCAATTTGTTTTGAGAGGTTAGGAGCGAGGGTGTTTATATGCCGCTGACCATCAAGCAGGGGTGGATAGAGCACTGAAAATTTACACCCTTACTGCCATAAAAATGAAGCAAAAAATAAAGCAAAAATTGTGATTTGGGAAACCTATTCAAGTAAAAATAAAAATACACTTGGTTAATAAACTACTCAAAGTACAAATGACTTTGCATTTTAATAGCATTTGGCGTGTGAGCCAGTGCAAAATAATGAATAAACAGCTCTTGTTGAAAAAGCATTTTTAATGATTTAGGAAGCGGCTTGGCTATGCAAACAAATAAAGATACATAATTGTGATATCCCCACACTCCCACTCTTTCCATGTATTCCTCTGCACCCCTCCCCCTCCATGTCCTCCTCTGTTCCAGAATGAGCTAATTAAATGAAATAAAAAAAACACTCTAAAAAATAAATGACATAAAACAGTATAAAACTAGCTTTATTTTCACCTAGCCAGCTCATCCAATGTTAAGTGCCACTTACCTCACCGCAAACACTTCATCCCCTAACTGTTGTTGTTTTTTAGATTTTGGTAAAACTCGTGGAACCTGGTGTGGCTGGAGGTTTTTGCCAGAAAGACAGGTGCTTTTTTTTTTTTTTGTTCCACTTTGCGACAGGCAGCTGGGCGTCTGCGGTGCTTCTCTCACTAAACCCACGTTCAGAGTGCAATATGGATCTATAACAGAGTTTCAAATATAGCAAAGTAAAAAGTTGTCTACTGGCTAAAAAATACACGACTAAAGAGTATAAAGAGTAGAAGTACAGAAAAAAAAACCTTGTTACTCCGTGTTATCTCACACCTCTGCCATTAAGATATTGACAATGAAAGAGAGGGAAGAGGTGCCATGGTCAGAAGCAGAGAGAAAATGATCTTTTTCCTTTGAGGAAAACAGTCAGCAGCAAATTAAAATGGCACCGTGACTTTGATGGGAGAGGATCATATCACCAGAGAGCTATTCCTGATGTTGACACGCCGTTTTAACCTCCTTTTGCTCTCTGCTTTGCGTGATAATCATCTGTTTCTTGATGACAAAAAAAAAAAATGCTGCATCTAACATTTAGAATCTCTCAGATAATTTGGTAAATGAAATCACCAGCAGTGAGGGTGCCTGGGTGATTGCTAATTGTGCTTATTTAGTTGTCATTGTGATAAGCGTAACGAAGCCAGACGTGTTATTGAGCTGTGAGATGGGAGTGGGGAAAGCGTGCTTTCTCAGACCCACATGATCACACACTTTGTGATGGAGCCTTTATGCTGAGCATTTAGCTATCATTTATATGGGAAATGTGCAATGTTAATAATGTTTTGATTGATCTGAAGCTTGTTGTTTTTATATTACGACGTAGATTGTAATGTCATTTTGCATGTAATTCAGTAAGGCAAGCTATTGTTATAATGGCTGGCTTTTTCCATAATGTTTGGGATGCTACAAGCTTTGTGCTGCTTTATGATCATATAGGGTGATTGCTGGGGCTAAGCGAGGCCAGCGCTGTGATGTATGTGTACATTTCCCAGTGGAGAACCCTTCAGAAATGACCACAGTGCTGCCGCTGCCAGAGTGTCAGAGGAGCAGGCCTCCCTGTGTGGCTCTCTCTATTTCTCTGACAGCACCAGAAGATGGAAAATGGTGTCAATCAATTCATCAGAGCAACACGGGTGGCTGTGCTGAGAGGAGAGCTGGGGGCGTGGTAATGGCAGCATAGAGGAGGAGCGCAGCAGATGATTATGGTTCCCTGCTGCAACTATTTCCCCTCGCTGCTGTAGCTGATGCGGCAATGCCTTAATGGACTAACTGTACACCCATCGCGCCTCAGCTACAAAGACTGTGGAGTGTCCTTAGTGAACCGCAATGGCAGTTGTTGTCTTGCGAGAGTGTCCAACTTCACTGCAAGTCTCCCTCTCTGCATGTGCTACAGTTGCAGCGATGTTTTGGATCACCTTGGCACTCATAGCCCACGGCTTGTTAGACTGAAAGAATGTGCTGCGTTAATTAAAGATATGTAAATATGCTTGAATGGGCCGCATTTTCACATTAGGAGAGATTTGCGGAATCGGCGCTGTAATATATTTTAATTAAGGATTAATTAAAAAATAATGGGGATTTTATTTCGCCTGGCAGACTGCGTTTGGACGTGATGCAGGCGTCTGCTGTGAGCTCATCAGTGGAATATTGAGCACCTTGCTTGCTTTGCAGGAGCACTGGGAGACTCTCAAGGTCTCCTGAAGACAAAAAGCTCTGCCCCCTCATCCTCTTTGAAAAAAAAAAAAAGAAAGAAAACAGACACATTTACCGTGGGAGGGAGTGGCCAATGCGTTGGCTTAATTAAATTTTTTTCTACCCCCCCCCATCCTCACCCTCACCCATCCTCCTCTCTCTTCTTCGGCTGGCAGAGCAGCAGAGTGGCTCTGAGACACGGAACACTAGTTGTGCTGGCAATTATGTTAATGGGATGCTATTAGGCCATGATTCCGTATGAGCGATCGGGGAGAGGAAGAGCCCCGGCGGCAGAAAACGATAACGGAGCGTGCGCCTCGTTGATACCGCTCCAGCAGGATCATTTGCATAATGAACCCTCCCCACTAACGAGGGGTGTGGCCTCGACACTGAGCTACTTAGAAAGCTCAGGAGTCGCAGCGTGAGGCAAGCCGACAGTGAAAGCACAATGTGACAAAAAGATTCATGGACTTCACTAGTCATTGCAAAACCCATTTTGGCAAGAATGTTACTGTAGCATGCACAGTTGGTTCCTTTGCAAACCCGGCATAGAGGCATTGTTCATGTTTTTTCTTTTAGTGCTAGACATGACAATGCAATTTCTTTTCAGTGCGTTCTTTTTCTAAAACATTTATTAGAGAATTTCCATATTGTTTACTGTTTGGTCAAGTTCAGTCATGCATTTTGGATGGGCTAAAACTGAAGTTGTTTTTACTGCTGATATACAGCTGATCCACATGGCACTGTCAATTATGGCAGTTATAAGAACTCGTCAGCTTCCTGTAATTAAGAAATCAATCATTCATTGTACCTTCTTCATCCGTTATTCCTTTTTTTTTTTTTTTTTTACCTCGCCCTCATTCTTTTGCTAGTCAGATTTTGCACCCTGAATACAGCACGCACACATACACACATGCGCGCGCATGCGCGTGCGCACACACACACACACACACACACAAAAGTTCATAGGCATACTCACATACACACACACTGGTGAATTTTGGTTGCATGATTCACGAAGCGTTAAGAAGGAAACTACCTTGGGGCACCAAAGCCCTGTGGATTCCCTCGGTAGCTAAAATAAAAGGAGTTGAGGAGGGATTTCTCCAATTCACACTGCTAAATTTTCAAAATATACACTTTGTAGCCTCCTTTTTGCCATATTAATACTCACTGAGGCTATGTGCTGATGCTATTGATCCCAATCCTCACAATTTATTATTAATTTGGTTGCACTGTGCAACATCTTTATTTATGCATCGCTCCTCTCTCTTGCTGTCTTGATGTATTATTTGTGCGTTGCTGTGTGTCCACACAGTGTGTGTATTTTCCTGCGGTATGGCCTGTCGTCTTTAGACACAGCCTCAGGATTTGATCAGAATGATCTCGGGGCCCAAGGGAAGACATTAAACACCCAGAATGCCCCTCAGGCTGCTCTCCCTCCTCTCTTTCTCAACCTTTCATTCTCCCTTAATGAGAACTCCTCCTAATTATTTCAGTGGCTGGAGCGTGGGGACACAGCCAGAGTTAGATCCCCTGTGCTCGGACGTGACTGCTATGCTGATGAAGGCAGGGGATCAATAATTTAGGCCCTAGCCTTAATGGCGGGGTGAAGAGAAACCAATACATCTGAGTCAGAGATTACATTTTAAAGGCACAGCCAAGCTCAAGTCGGGCTGCTGGAGTTAACTAGAAACCGCTGAATGCTTTTGCTGTAAACGGCTGACACATTTATGTTTGCTTGAATCCTTATCACATTAGCTCAAAAGCTAAGTCTGTATCTAACTACTTGTTTACCTAGCTTTGTGTACTGTGTACATCCTCTATTAAATTATCGCAATCTGCACTCTGAAAATGGCTTGCTTGCCAAATAAGTTGTGCTTCAAGTGCGTGTGGATATAATTGATTTAGAGGCATTAATATTGACAGCATCGTACCATGTTGGTGCTCATCCCTCAAACTCTATGGAGAATAATGGTCCTCCGAGCATGTTGTTTTGGTCATCTTGCTTTAGAGCAGGCACACATAATCTTTAAGCGTATAGAGCCTCAGCTCTACGAAGCCCCTCCATACCCCTCTGGGGAGGCATCCATGCATCTTTTAAGGACTCTTCACATCAAGAAGGCCTGAGTAGAGTACCCTGCAGTCTCTCCCTCAATTATTAAAGCTCGGATTTTGATGCTCTGTTTTAACTTAGACTTGGAAGAGAAAAGAAGGGAGCCACATGCAGAGGACAGTAGCCCAGCCAAGCCTCACATCCCTCCCGTGAAGGCAGAAAAAAATATGGTGACAATTTTCTACGGCAATTTATTAGAGGATTCTTTTTTTTTTTTTATGGAAACTTGGAGGATGTTGTGAAACATTCATATGGATTTCATATTGCAGACCATCCCTCTTCAGAAACAGAATGATTCACCATGGGTTGTATTACAGTTTTGCAGCGCTCTCTGCACGCTGGGAGAGTGTGATACAAAAAAAAAAAGGACTGTGTGCAATTATACAGGGGACACATTTGCTCACAATGTTCCTTTTGATTGATGTGTGAGGGCTGGGGTTTGAACTGTAACGCAGTCCAAATGGCTGAGATTGAAACGTTAGTTATTGACTTAGCCTGACAAACAATAACACCAACAACAGACATCATCAGCGGCACTAGGCTGTACTGTAGAAGTGGAAGAAGTGAGTGATGAACCAGCTAAACATGAGACAGGATCTCGCGTTATTTTCATCATCACTTTTAATATAAGAAGATTTAGTTATTGGGTACAGACTCGGGGGGTCCGAACCCCACTCGGTTTGATTTGACGTCGTTGTTTATTTTTTTTTTCAGTGATGCGCCAAGGAATCAAAAAAATTTGTTTGGCTCACGGCAATGGCATTCATATATAAACTCCATCCATTGTCTCTCTGAATTGTCGCTGTCTCTAACTGCGATTAAATATTGATATCCATGTAAACACTCATGCCATATTGAGTAGTTTATTCAGAGTCACAGTTTCCCTCTGCAGTGTGGAATGAGCTGCTATTAGGTTGAGAAATAGGCTCATTGTTTCTGGCCTCACTGTTGATTTATGGTGACAAAATAAAGTGTTCTAACACCGAAATGAAATTAAGGCTTACTGATTTCCAACTAAGGTGTCAATGACTTTGAATAAATCCTTCTGCGAGTACAAGCAAACATGTATGTCCATGGTTTGTACTTCACGTGAGGGCGTTCTGAATGGCGATGGCTGTCGGAGTAATTTAATATTGTCTTCCGCAGACATAAATATTCTCTGGTTCGGATAAGACGGAGGATTAGCACAGGGTAATTGATACACAGACAAGATTTACGCAGCATCCACAATCAATCAACACGGCACTGTATAAAGTGGCTTATTACATTGAAAGGGACTCATGTCTCTGATTGCCCCATTTGCATGAGTGTTGTCCAAAGTGTGGCCTAAATGCTTGCAAATGGAGGTTTGGAGGCTGTGGCTCTCCTCTACCATCTGTGCATTCATTTGTATTTCCTTGTGTTCTAGTTAGCTAAAAGGTAAATGTGTTTTCTCTTCATCATTGCATGCCTTTTTCAAGCATCCTGAAATGCTAATGTTCTACATCAGGCAAATTGAGAGTCTACGGTGTCTTACATACTGGATCTTATCCCCAGATTAGCTTGAGGCTCAGTGGAACTCACTACCACCTGCGTCTTTCATCCTACACAGCAATAGATGCCACATACTGAGGAAATAGTACTGCAACAGAGACACCCCCGTTTCCTCTCTCTTTCTTTTTCTCCCTTTGTCTTTTTTTTTTTCCTGAATAATATATCTCCTGCCAGCACAGCTTTTTTTATGTTTTTTTTTTCCTCAGCGTTTGCCTGATATCTCAGGGTCAACTCAATGGCTATGTGAAATAGAAACATTATAGACTCTTACCGTGAGACGTTACTCTCTGATGCATAATAGAGGGGGAGGGGAGAAGTGTGTGTGTGTGTGTGTGTGCGTGCTTGCATGTGTGCAAGTGTGTACATACTGTATACCATGAGCCGTGTCTGAAATGCCATGCTCTTGGGAGAGGGAAGCTATCCACATATAAGAAATGAATGAGGTAATGTGCTGGGAGGTAATGGGTTTATGCAACATACTGGAACAGAGAAGCTCATTAGGAGACTGGAGACTTAACCCCAGTGCTGCCTGCCTTTACTCCCTTTGTCATTGTAGACTAGAGGAAGCCAGGGAATTTAGGCTGGAGGGGGAATCCATTTTGGGAGATGGAATTCAATACGCGGAGCTTTCTGGAGTCTTAGCACAGAGGCACAGGTGAGTTGCTCTGTGGCCTTTTCGTGAGGCAGCAAACAGCGACGTCGCTCGGCGAACAATCAATAGGACGCACTTCGGTCTCGATACTATATGTGTGACATGTAAGTTGTGTTAAACGTGTAGAACAATCATGGTCAGTAATGGTATGGATCTAAATCCTGACATGTGCAGGTCACTAGGTCCTGTGTCTCTTTTGTTTGATTCGCTGTACCTGTTATCGCCTGCTAACTAAGGGCACTTGAAGGTACGTGTCCCATTTAAGATCGTCTGTGGGAGTGAGTGTACACACAACACTTGAATGTTTTGATAGGGATTTTGTTGTATAGCTATTATAATATTTTGTTGATAGTTGCAGACAGTGCACACAACATGGAGCAATTTTGCTGGCCTGAAAATCCAAGGATGGGCATTCTGCCATCCACAGTGTTATCACACATCACTGGACAGCACATCAGCTGACTAAAGTGTGCTCCGTGCACACGACACGATTTTGTCGATATTGAAGCACAGTATATAACACAGGTTGATTGTGTTTTCCTTGTGTGAGAACGCAACGTAGTTTACCTCTTTGGGGATTGTCTCTTTTTCTGCAGTGCTTTTCGTAAGATTTGTCTGGCAAGCAGACAGGCAGGCAGGCAGGCGTCACCGGGTTTCTGGCCTGTGTGGAGGCAGAGTTTCCGGTCTATTTCCAGCGCTGCGTGTTCATTCTAGGTGACTGGGGGGACTGTGTGTCATTAAAGGCCCGTCCTCTGCCTCTACCCAAGTGTGAAATGCTGCGCCTTAGAGATGCTGGTCTGCTTTTGTTTGTTCGACCAGTTTGTCGCAACTCGGAAATCCTGGACAGAAGGTTAGTGCCACTTTAAGAGGTCAAGAACATGCTGCGCTGTTTAAATTCAAGATTTCTGTTGCATTTCTTCCATGAACTGCAACTTATGGGTATATGCTTAACTATCACATGCATAATTTTTAATTGCCCAAATTTGATTAATTCAGACTCCATGGATCTGTACGGTGTAGATGTAATTGTACGGTGTGGAAGTTTGCCATTTACTCAAAGGGGACCCAGTGCTGTCAGGTTAGAGCAATGAGCCTGTTGGGACATATCATGACAACAATAAAGTTGTCCAATTATTCCCCTGTTGACAGTTTCCAAACCATTTTATAGTTGATTCAAAGATATAAAACTTTATTGGATAAAAAGATACAGGACAAAGCATTGTATGGTTTTCCTGGCTCCATTTTATACTATCTATGTTATAGGCCCTTCATGACATTTAAAACTTTATTGGACAAGACTTTGAAATCTGGGGGAAGTATATAAAATGAGGAATTTATTAGACTTTGTGCCCTTTCATATAGGTTGTGTTTGAAATATTATATGGACACAGACAGGTGAACTCTTTTTTTTTAATGCTGCAATCAGTAAAATGATGTGCTGCAAAGAGCAGGTAACAGATGCTGAAATAAATGGAACATGATGTATCAGTATTTTGCATCACAGATGTGATGTGGCATTTTATAATGCCAATAATCTCCCAATTGACCCTGTGAGCAAGAAACGGCTGAATGATCTGTTTTAGCAAATTCAACAATACAGTGTTTCTACTATAAATGTGTGTTTCGGTATCAGAACTGAGTCTTGCATATTTTGTATTGGACTGTATTGCATGTAGATGAAATACTTTATTCTGGGGTGATGCTCTAATGATGCACCGAGCAGACGTATTGCACATTTTCTGCACAAAGAATGCTGTATTATGGAGGAGGTTCATGGACAGCCATAAAAGCCCTGTGTTAAGCTGGCGCCTTTTTCCTGAGGCAGGTGCGCATCCTCAGCCACGAGAGCAGAATTTAAAAGGAGCTGGGGAGGTAAGGCTCTGCGGGGAAACCAAAGTAGGAAGTCAATAAGGCCTGAATCTTTTATGAAGGCAGAGGTATTCAGATCACAGCTCTGCTGACAGAAAGAGCGGCTTGCTGCTTATATGAGGAGACAGAGCCTAGTAGAGGGTCTAAATCTCTCCCAGATTTACCTCAATCCTCATTAACGCAAGGGCTGCTTCACATAATGTCTTGTGCCTCATGATTGAAGGGGATGAGAGTTTGTTTGTATGATTTTCTTGCACTATTTTGTGAATATAAGCAACAATGTGCCAGGACAGGCCATACAACATTTATATGTACACTATATTTAGAGTACATTATGTAGACGTCATGATCACATATGAATTTAGAACAGCAGAATTAAAAACTGGATTGTTGATTGTTAATTGACTACTTTGTCAATTCAAAATGTGTGTGTGTGTGTGTTAGGTGTGACGCATGTGGTCAGTTGTGTGTGCGCGTGTATTCGTCAGCAAATGTTATCATCTTGTTTTTTACAGGATACTAGTGAAAGACACTTCCC
Source organism: Myripristis jacobus (assembly GCA_900302555.1). Classification (NCBI taxonomy): domain Eukaryota; kingdom Metazoa; phylum Chordata; class Actinopteri; order Holocentriformes; family Holocentridae; genus Myripristis; species Myripristis jacobus. The sequence continues at coordinate 110,948 of OMLB01015781.1, read as the reverse complement.
ACCCCAGCCCATGAATTTAGCTCAGGGCATCATCACCTCCTGTTTTGTCAAAGCCATCACGACCGTGGCTTTTAAAGTGAAACTGCAATGAAAACAGATGAAACGAAAATACGAGGTGTCATTTAGCAAAGCTACAGTGTCAAAAATTGTCGTCTGCTCAAGATAAATACGTTGATGTATATTTACAGCTATATTTCAACACACAAACACAGTTTGTACTGGACTTAAAGACACCATTCACCCTGCATGATCTCTGTACCCACTTGGCATCACATAGACTTTCAGTGAGTGTGTGTTTTGTTTTGTTTGCGAGACTAATACGTCTGAGTTGCCGCTGTATACTAAGACCAGCTCTGGGGAAGTTAAAGTTGTTATTGATTAGTGAGACAGAGTGCATCTGAGAATTGTTTTGTGAAGTGACGCATCAGTAGAAGAGTAGCTGTGTTGCGGCGACGACTGAAAATAGCCCATCACCACCTAATCAAATGAATGCATACTTTTTGTAGCCCGATCTAATTTAGCATGAGGATGAAATGCACAAAGACAAGAAATGACATCAGATGAAAAGGGAAAATATTAATTTCAGTGGGAAACAAATATCCAGCACGTCTTGAATAGATTGCTGGAAATCTAACACTGATGTTGCCCCGCTCATTCATGATATCTCCTCAGTGCACGAGGAGGAGCAGGTGCACCATTGCAGAAAGGTCGAGGTTGCTCTTTGTGAATGTTGGCCAGCTACACCAGGGCTGGGAGATGTCCACAATAACAGACCTTTTTATGTCCTGTTTCTTTCCCAGGGATGCTCTGGTGGCTCTCATTGCAATTAAAACCAAGTGTCCATCAGAGGCTATCTCTGCTCTGTGTGGCCCATATGTTTGGGTGCTGATAGAGCGTGGATTACTCTGTTTGGGACACAGATAACAGGCTGTTTATAACCTTGGCAGAGTCGGGGCCTAATCTGGCAGGAGCATATTTCCCCTTGCTCCCTGATAAAGGCCTGTTAGCAGCTTTATCACACGGGCAGATAGAAGTCGAGCCAGAGCGAGACGAGCACAGCACTGAGCCCAATCTGGCACCGCACACGGTTCTGCTGCTTTATTTTTAGAAGCCTTGTCATCCCCCCCCAAAACACACGCACGCACACACAAACACACACACGCACACTCTCACACACACCGTAGCCAACCCCACTCTTGTCAGAAAGAGCAATTAATTTCTACATCTGCCTTCTCAGGCAACGTAAGGACCAACAAACAAATTAAAAGGACAATGTCCTCATTCATCATTATAGGATTCGGGGTTGCAGTATGTCTGCACATGTAAATAGAAACAAGGCTGTGGAGATGGATGCCATTCTCTCTTACACATGTCATAATGTTTTATCATACTTTGTTACGTGTAATGTAGAACCTAAAAGTAATTAGCCCGCTACTGCAAGAGATCTGACAAACTATAGACGCGCCTCTATAGTGTTTAGATGACAGCTCTTTTTTTAGTTTCTACAAATTGGTTTCTTAAATTATTTTTGAAAAACATTCTTGAGTAAATGAAAGTAATGTTTTAGAGCTATATCCTTGCTTATATTCCTAAGTTTCCCTGGGATGTGTGTGTGCCTGCTATGCTATTTTCTGTATCCCCATCTTGATGGCTCTGCGTAGGCACAATTACAGAGAGCGCTCCTTTCACAGCCAGAGAAAATTGTCGTCCTCTGTAAATTGCTTTGCTGCAGCTTAAAGAAGATCTCTTGTTACCCTCTCATTCAGTCTTTCTTACCAGCCCTTTCTCCCCCTCTTTCAGGAAAATTGCTTTCTCGCAATCAACAGATTGCTTGCTGCACTTAGGGGTAAATACAGGTAGACTAGAGCATTAGCATAACATTATTCAGACAAGTGTCAACCTCTAGGCAGTTAGTACTGCATCTAAGCTCAGTGTGAGGTGAAATGAAGTGCTACAGAGTTGCCGAGATTTTGAGAAGTGGGAGAAGCTTGAATTGGCCAAAAAACGTACAGGAGTGAAACAAGAAAACCCAAGTGTATGGCTGGACTGTGTATGCACGGCCCGTGTGCCAAATTGGGGATAATTTGTTACAGGGATAATCATATTCTGTTGTTAGCTGCAGCTGATGAGTGGATCTGCTGGGAAACGCCCCCAGAGGACGTAATACAAAACCGTTCATGCCAATTTATTTTGAAAGAACAACGGCCAGTGGGGAAACTCCAACGCTCGGCCGACCAACGGTGTAACTTCATCACTCAGTCAGCGAGTCAGTGAGTCAGTGACTTAGTGACGGACACTGGCGTTTGTTTGTGGGACCGGCCCCGCTGTTGCTGTCCAGCCAAAAGGACCGCGCGCTCCAACTTTTCTTCACAAGTAATTTGAAAGGAGTTCAAGCATGGAAAAGTGCATTGTATGACAGCGGATTCTGCTGCAAGGTGACTTAACGTAGGATTTACTCCCTTTCAGCAAGATGTGCTTGCCAGGCGTGCGCAGGAGCTAGAACTTGGACTCTCTGGAGGTCTGCAGCATCTAGGTCACACTAGCCTCATAATCCAACCAGAATGTTTATGATAGGACTGCAAACCATGCAGGATGTGCTAGATGGGAAAACGGCTTTATTGGTGCAGTGGTGATAAATGATACATTGACACGGCTTCTAGCAAAAGGCTGAAAATAGAGGTTGATGTGGAGTGTGATGTCAGTACTACAAAACACGCATTCTTTAATTCTTTCCTTTTCAATTGCATCAGTTGGCTCAAATTAACCCTACAAGCAGCAGTCTAATTAAGTTTCCTCATTCAAGCTTAGCACCACTCGTCTTCGCCTCGTATGATTTGATACACTTTGTACGCTCGTCCTTGGGGATGGGCTGTGAAGCGCAGCAGGCGTGATCTTTCACCGGGGAGACACTCACTCTATCCTCCTCCATTACTCCACCCCTTTCTCTTGTCTCTCTTGATTGACAACAGGGGTTCCTTCTGACCTACATTTGCATCTGCTCTGTGACCCAGATAGGACCCTTGTAATGAGCCACTCGGCCATTTTTGAATCTTGAGTAGGAACTTGTGTCGTTTTCATCACGGTTACAGGGGGGCGTTTAGCTGTGTTGCAGTAGCGGCGTCCCCGGGGCTTTTTGTCTGGAGCTGCGGGGCTGCACAGAGACAGCTTCCTATCCGGACGCCTGCCTGGCCACTCGAGCCATTCTAGGTCATCTGATTGCTATTCACAATGATTACTAATCAAGGACCTGTGTAAACGCCGTATCACAGAGATGCAGCAGCTAAATCATCAGTCAGATTTCAATCTTATCTGTCAGGCATAATATCATCAGTTTTCCTTAAGTGTCTTCCTGAATATGGCCATAAAGGAAAAAATCCATTCAGAATCCTGCACAGAGCATTGGGCTGTAATGTAATCTGACTGTGCCGTGCCTGTTATTGTTTCCTCCAGAACAACAGGAACAGTCAGCATTGGCAGCGTCTTGTACACAAATAGAGAGATCCCCTGGGATCACTGTGTGGATTCCACCAGCGAGCGTGAAAGCCGTTTCGTGCTCCTCAAGACATGTAGCCTGTGTGCCGCAGCCATCACAGCACACGTGTCTGATACACACAATTATCACGCTTTAAATATGAGTAACTTCTCCATAAAGACGTTTTGTCAAAATAGAGAACAGATAGTTCTGCTCTCTGACACATTAAAGTGCGTTGAGAAAACAAACCGCCCTTTCTGTTCGTTCACAGGATTGTCAGATCGTATATGTAGTTCCAGTTGAGCTTTCATAATATTTCACAGTGTTGTACATGTTCCTAGTGTTTTAACATTTTTGTACCTTATCAAGTGCACAGACATCATAAACATATGCGTGTCGTGCATGCACACAAGCAGACTGAAATGTGTCAGAGCAGAGATATAAAATTAGACTACCAGGAACATGTCTGGAACTAGTTTCCTGGCTTCATTTCCTGCCTCCTCACAGTGAGATTCTCTGTTATCAGCTAGTGCGATTGTATATGAATAATCCTATATCCTAGCAGCATTTTTTTTTTTTTTCCGCAACTTGCATGATGCCTATTTTACATATCCCTGATTCTGATGAAGATCCTCACCTCTGTAATTGTTACAGCAGTGTGAGATAAAAAAGCAGTCCCTTTTAAGGAACAAGGAATGAGACATTTTCTCCCCGAAATTGCCTTTCTTTTCATTCATTCCCTTCCTGCTTTAGTCCATCTCATTTCAGATAATATTGCTCCCATCTGTGCTGAACAATCAGAAAGGAAACCTTTTCTAGTGGCTGCATTAGATGGCCTTTCATTTTCTTGGCCCTGCAATCATAATGACATAATGTTGTGCAAGAGCCTCTGCAGGGCTCTTTTCCCTATCTCCTGCAGTGGATTCATACAGCTTTACTGTTCCTGATATGTAAAATACCAAATCCTATTATTTCTCCGGCTAAATAACACCGGTCCCAAAGGCGTTGTGTGATGTTTTAATGAGAGCCTGAGACTCGATGCTCAACGCTGACTTCTCCTCTGCATTTCCTTAAACTGCCAAGTAAGAGCCCCATTAATAATTCAGCTCATTAAAGTGTGTAATTAATCTGGAGCTGTGTAACAGGGAGAGACTGGGGCGCAGGGAGAAAACTCTCCAGGGGGGCACAAGAGAAACATTGGGGTAAGAGACGCAGCACACCCACTGTGATGGAACCAGTTCCCCGGCACACAACCATTCCTACTGCATCATTTATCTCCCAGAAAAAAAGCCATAGAGAGGCGCTGGTGCTGGTACGCACTGAGACATCTTCAGGCAACTCAGCCAATCAACAATGCAGCATGGGTACAGAGGGCGGTGTGTGTGTGTGTGTGTGCTTGCATGTGTGTGTGTGTGTCCTTGTGAATGTGAGAGAATATGCCTTGGTGTCTGTTGTTGATGTTGAAGGTCAATTTCTTGGCTTCTTGGAAGGCATTTTTTAAGTGAGTATGGCTTCCCTAAACTTTGAAAATATAACAGAGCGCTTTGTTATTACTCCTTTCCCCCACAAGAGAAGAAAACTCATTGCTTCTATTGGAATAGTGCATACAGACAGGTCCCTAAATTAGCTTCTTTATTGGAAGAACTTCTGCTCCAAAGCTCAAAAAGGAGCACAAAAACAAACCAAAAAAAAAAAAAAAAATGTAAGGAGCACAAAAATATTTGTAATGAGAAATGAGCATGACTGTGAAGTGATAACAAATTTGAAATCTGGATAGACAGGATATTCAGATGTGGCAAATATAAACATCTTGCATATGACTACCTATTATCGATAGTATGTCAAACATGCCCAAATAAATAAATTAATTAATTAATAATCAGTTTTTCTAGTTAGACAGTTGAAGGTAATATTCTTCTGAATTCATTAAATTCATTCATTAATTTATTATAATCAGCTTTCAATATCACAGAAAACAAGGTCAAGCTGACGCTCTAATGGCTAGAACAGAAACGAGGATAGGGGTCGTCATGCTCATAAAGAAATTATGACACAGAAAAAAGGCTCTCCAGGACAATTATTACATAGGGCTAGACAATATGGACAAATATTAGGACATGGTGCTTTTGTCAAATATTTGCATAGAGAGATTTTTATGAACAGTCATTAGTAATGTGGACATGATCACTTAGCAGGTAGAGGCAAATAAGAGCTAAAACCGTCTAATAAGTCACCCCTTTACCGAAGTGCAGCCTTTAAAATCAGGAAAAGACAGCACATATGCCATATCCTGACATTTCAGTATCCAAAATCCCTGATGATATGCAGTCTCATACCATGATCACAATAAAATATCGATAAATCGCCCAGCCCTGTATATGTGCACTAGTAGTTTGATGTCACACAGTTTCAGTTTTGGCTGCGTTTGGATTCAGAATCGCTGAGCTTTAAATCCGCGTTGCAACATCGCAACCGATTCATCCTCTAAAGGGGCTCTCGCTCTTGAGAGGGGTACTGAGTTTATACCCCACTTACAAGACAACCTTCAAACAAACCAATTCAGATTATCCTTCCGCTGTTTGCTTTCAAGTGTTTCAGGTAGACCTTGGTAAACAGTGGCATCCACACTCAACATGCCTGCTGCCACTCGCAAGCCCTCCACTGCTCCAGATGTGGCTTAATTTACTGCGACTTGGCTAATCATGGTGATTAAGGATTAATTACTGTTAATCACTTTTACACAAACTGGTTGGCAGTATGAGAGCTGTGCTCTGTGAAAAATCCCACACAAGTGCGTGTAGCCCGATAGATGGAATTGGATTGAGCTGGAAGCTGCCAGGCTTCCCAGTCGGGTGTTTCTCGTAAGTTTATTCTGTGGCTTTTTTACTCATGAGCACACCAGTCAAAGTAAGTTAACCTCTGATAATTCTCTGCATCAGTTAATACAATTCAAATGGTAGAGGGCCATGTCCTAATGGTAATCCTGACACTGCTTTTAAAAGTAGATTGGTAATCACTAAAGCATTTCTTGCTAAGGGGAAATGACTTTGTCAATATTCAACACAGCAGTTCTCTTCATACAGTCCCTGGTCACCCATGGCCAAAGAGACAGTGCTAGGTTGTGTGCCTATCCTGCTAAAGGAGATAAGAATGTGAAGAAGCATAACCACTGCGAGTTCCATTAACACAGACTGACAAGGGAATCACAGGGACATCAGGGGGTCCGGGATGAGGCTGACAACAAAGCCACTGTGTTGTGCTCATATCCCCCCTGCCCCTGCACAAGCTGAGGGTGGCAGTGTGGTCACCTTCCCTCCTTGGCCTGGTTTCAGAGTGTGACATGCTCGTCTGCTCTCCTGAAGGAATGGCTTTAATAAGGTAGAGCAGATCAAGGCGACTGTTAATGACATGGCAGGCCCAGTCAACACACTGCCCGAGGCCATGGATGGCCCCAGTCTGGTGCATGCTGCTGGACGCTCGCTATCTCGTGTGGGCCATACAGGACACTTGTCTGGATGCTGCGACACTGCCACCGATCCATTCTGAGCACCGAGAAGTCGTGCAGCCGTGGCGTCGACCCCATCCAACCTCACTTATGGATAGATGCTTTCATCATCGTCCATGCCGGTCGTTTAGTCTCATGTTCAGTCTTAAAAGTCTTGTTTTTCTTGAACAAGTTAAAAAAAATCTGCCAGTGGGACCGGACATCCAACTTACTTTCAGTGCAGCTTCAGTTGTCTCAGGAATTTGTATGGAAACAAGTATGAATATGTTGACATGGGGCAGAAGAAGGCAGATCAGTCCATATTGAAAAAATTCTGGAAACAAGTCGATTAACATGAGAAACAAGTGGAAGTACCTCATCTTACTGGGAGATTTTTTTTTTTTTTACTTATTGTAAGAAAAAAAAAGCAAGATTTTAAAACTGAAAATGAGATGGAATCACTTGTGAGGATGGATTTTATTTGCCGTGGTCTGTGCTGTAATCACATGCAATTTTTCAGATCACACTCTGATTTCACTAAACTTGGTTGACTGACCAGCCTCTCATCAAGGGCTGAACGAGTAATCGAAATATTATCAAAATTGCAATTTGGGCAAATGCCGTATCCAATAGCAGCCAGGAACTTTTCTGACAAAGGTAAAATGTGGATAAATAGATGCCAGGGACTAAAAATTGTATTTTTGAGTTAATCGTTTTTTTTAGGGAAAATGAAAACTGTAACGCAAAAACAAGAATTCCCATTAAAATCCTGAATCACATCACAATTGCAATATCTGTAAAATTAATTGCAATATGATTTTTTTTTTCTTTTTTACCATTCAGCCCTACTCTCATCAATGATATGTGGCACTTTTAGAATATCACCCAAATTTGCTCAACAGCAACAAACAACAGTGAAGTAACATTGCCCTTGGGCATTTTGGATGGGACTCCAGTGTGAGCAAGTCAAGCGTACAAAACCTATACTAAAAATTTTATCACACAAAATTGGCTGCTACAAATATGCTTAACTTTTGTTTTGTCTAATATGAATAATTTTCCATGTGAATCTTCCACTTCAAATTCCAAGTGAGAAGTATGTCCTCTGCACCCGGGACTGCATCATTATTGCTCGCCCTAAGGCCTTGGTGGACCTAATTCTAATTACCATCATTAGTGGTATCTGCTGAGGACGAGAGGGTGTGTGATCAGGTCGTCGTAGGAAAATGTGTGCTGCTTCTTTCACTTAAGAGCTGGTGGTTCCAGAGCGGAGGGGCCACGAGGAGGATGAGAAGCCACCAAAGCGCTTTAATGCAATGGCTGTCCGTTCCGCTCCCCTTGGTTGTCACCTTCTGAAGAGCACGAGGCCTTATCGGTTTAATTGACTCTTTATCTTTTTGTTAATTTCCCCTGCAGTGCAATAGCCCTCATTCTACCTTTTGATATGTCATTTTACATTGGCTTTTGCATGACTTACAGGAAGTCACTATATAGATTACCGTATTTCATAAAAAAGCAGATTTCCATTTAACAACCCTGTTAAGGAGCTCAGTGGCTTGTTAATTGTCCTCATTGTCTATTAACCTCTTTAATATTGTCTGTTAACCTTTCTCCCTTAAAGTGAATACCAGTTTCCTGACTCTGTATTTGCTATCTTGCATTTGAAAGTAAATGTAATGAAATAATCTTATTCTTGACAATCCCCAAAGCTTTTTTGTGCATATCTAATAAGTGTGAGGTATAATTTTATATAGTTGGCAAGAGTTTAAAGACTTGAGTCTTTACAAAGGCAAACAGAGGAGACTTAAGGGTAGCTGGATTTAACAGTTTGATGCCTGTCGTCTTCCTCCTGGTGTATGTTGGTTCTCTTTCCATTTCAGTACACTTGCGACTGTATAATGAATTATGCCGATGTTGAATTAGCATGTAGCTGTCGCTTCGGCTCTGGTGCCTGCCTTGTGACAGGACCACCGTAGCACAGGCTAGCGTCGAGAGAGGGGGCTTCTACTGTGATTTATTAACTGCTGAAGCCACAATGAAGTGTGCCCACTGAAGCACCAATGCAAACAAATAGGGCCAGCGCTGTCACTGTAAATTCAAGCAGACAGGCCGACCACAGCCTGACCAGAGAGGGTTAATTATGCAAAAGCATTTGGCTTTCACCAGACACACTCGTCTGTTTTTAAGGACAGAAAAATTTTGTTTGTTACAGACAAGATTACATCATGCCTCCTGAGCTTCTTTTTAAAGACAGTGTGTTTCACAAACATAACACCATATGCTGGGCACCATTATATTCCTTTTTAGATTTGGCATATTCTTCTGTCATATACATTAAATCACTATATACATTCATTCTATATGATAATTCTATTTTAAAATACAGAGGAAAACAGAAAAAAGAATCATTAACATCTAGGAAAGCCATGTTTCACAATCAAACATTACACATTTCTCACATATATATT
>OMLB01015781.1:86236-101504 GCA_900302555.1 Myripristis jacobus | reverse complement strand
ATATTTCTGAATAAAAAGTGACAGTGGTACACAGCATGCTATTTTATTCTGTCAAATTCCTAAAGCACTGCATAAAGCTACAAGTCTGAAAATAATTAACTAACTTGTTCAGTTTCAGAGATATGCTTCCTCTTGACTCTGAAAAAAATCTAATCCACTCACACTCACTGATCATTTCCACATATATAGCTGATGGGTTTCTTTCATTCATGTAGTTTGCGTCCCCATATGAATTCACAAAAAGACACAAAAAAGACCACCACAGAATGGCTCCAGCTAAGACATCAAATGAAAGCAATGATAATAATTTAAAGTGGTAATCCTCCAGATCCACATTTTCTTGATTTTGGCAGCATTTTTTAATATGATTAGGGTGAAATGTACAAAGCAGATGCTGCTGCTGCTGTGTTTTTCGCTGACAGTCTGTGTTAGTGTGTGTGTGTGTGTGAGTGTGTGTGTTAGGGTTAGTATTTGTGGTGTGTAATCTCGTCATTTTCACTCCAAATAAGCCCCTGTTGCTATTACCGGAAATGCAAAATGCACCACTTCCTGTGCAACAGAGGATATTCCCCAGTACCTGTATAGAAGTGTCTGTATAGAAAAACAAATGTATAAGCTTTAATAAACTGTGTTGATAAGAGATAGAATAGAAAAACAGATTGTCACTTTAAGGTCTTGCGCCTTTTACCTTACTAATGAAAAGGCTCTTAGAAATGTCAAAGCAAGGCAGCGTTGATCTGCCCTCATATCTGGACAGGCTGTCACCTGACCGGCATCAAGTGTCACTTTTGGCCGACTCTCCATGCTCCCTGCGCTCCTACCCATGATGTAACACTTTGGATCACATTTCAGCATCCTACTGCAGAATGAAGGTCCTCGAAAGGTGTCTGCCAGTTTGAACTGGAGCAACCAATCTTCTCTGTCAGAGGCAGAGGCCTCCATGTTTGACCGTACATCTCGCTAACGGTGACAGAATGGCCCAACATCATTAATTAAACATCAGGCTTTCCCCAATCATCAGATCGCCATGACAGGCTGCCATGCCAACAGTCCCTGTCGACATGCCTTCGAAATCTAGAAGGGGATTACATATGGTAATGGTTTTTGACAGCCTGCCATTTGCCTCTGTTAATCTGATAGGATAACATATCTGGACTGCAGAGCATGGTGTGCTGTAACTCTTTGAGTCTGATATTGTTATGCCAATTTTTTTTAACTGAATCATTTTGAAGATGCAAGCAGTGTCCTGGAAGAAATTTTAATCCTCTGAGAGGCTTTTGATACAATCCCAAATATTGTCACTGACTCAAAAGTGTATTTTTAGACCTGGATCTCTGTTATTGCTTGTATTTGCTGTCAGTTTTATTTTTTTGTTCATGTTTATTAACCCATGCCATCTTTGGCGAGGTTGCAAGTTTGACTGATATGTCAGTGTACAGCAGGACTTGTGTCCTCCTCCAGTGATAAATTTCTCCAAAGTCGCTAGTCATTCTCTTCCTCTGAGATGATGCTAGAAGGCTGCCAACACACTTCTTTGTGCCACGGTTCGTTCCCCAGCAGAGAGAGAAGAGGGTTTAGTCTCTTGTTCTTGTTCAATTAAGGCTCAAACAAACTCAGGGCTGAACTGAAATGATCTATCTCTGTTGTGAGCAGTTCAATTAATATTTTAATATCCACAACCATCTTCACATGAAGCCATGAGCCAATCTTTCTGAATGAGTAATAGAAATATAGGGAACAGAATTTTACACATGTGCTCATTGAAAACAAGCGGCGGGGGGAGAAAAACGGGTTTAGGAAAGCTGCTCTCTTCAAATAGGTACGTAAATCATCTTGGGGCATGATATTCCAAGCTTATCCTCAAAGAGCAAAGCTTTTTCCTGAGCTGCCTGGAAATGAAATAAATATTCTCAGATAAACGACCAGACAGTTAAACATCCACCTCTCCAAAAGCCAATTGCCCTGGGTTTTTATTAAATATCGATTTGATTTGTAAAAGGCCAGATGTTTCGAGGTTAAATAAATGTCATGTTCTCCCGTTGGATTCATTTTGGTTTACTTTTCCTGTCTTCTCGGTGGTGACATTTTGTCTTGCATTGCGTGCAGGCAGCAATGAAAAGACTGACCAATACTTGCCTATCCTTGCCCAATCCATCCTTGCATTCATTATGCATGCACTGACGCTAATGCATCCACGCTGGACAATCTGATGCAATCATCTGGTCGTAGAATCTTCTCTTAGGTATTTTCTTAAATGATTTTGCACCATCTTTCCAGAACCGAATACTATAATGTTACATCAGTACGTTAATTAGTCACTCATGGCAATGTAAGACTTCATATTGATGCAGAAATAAAGTGTGGCTTAGGCCTCCTTGTGAGAAATGCTTGTCAACAACAGGAGGGAGGAATAAAGCATTGTCTGACGACAAGCCATCTTTGAAACGCCTCCAAGAGGGAAATGGCATCCATTAGAGACTTTCAGAAAATGTGTGTTCGCTGAAGAGGAGGGGGAGGGGGCTGAAATCACACACACAGATAATTGTTTATCCCTGGGAGAACCTTCGGTGTTTGTCTGCGGGTGGCTAAGTAAGTTCACCAGCACTATTGGACAGGGAGTGCCCAGCAGACCCAAGGCTCGGAAACATTAGGATGAATCAATTAGGCTGCCATTACCCAATAAAGTGGCCCTCACTGAGTCGTGTAATTATGACCCACAGCAAAGCCAATTTTATGGAAGCACATTATCCCTTTCTTTTCTTTATTAATTTTATTTGTTTGAGATAATCCCTTCCATGGTTTTAATTATGTGCTTTAGGTTCAGGGCGGAATAAATAAATCATCATTTGCTTCCATCAGACATTCCCTTCCTTTGACACACACACACACACACACTGCAGGTCTGCGGTTTTGCCTCGTCCTGTACACATTTACTCGCCGCATGCTTCTGTGTGTGTGGCCATTGTCCCAAACACTAGGGAACTGCCCGTCACAAGACAAGAGATTGTCATCAGCGTATCTGTCATCGTAATAAGGACCATATTGATTAGTCGGTTAAATTAAAACCAACACCAGTGTGTACCCCCTGCTGCAGAATCAGCTTTAACCCTACCCGGAGCAGGCTTTCCCATCAAATTGTATGAAAAGAACTGTTAGTAAGGGCTGATATTATAGGCAGCAGCCACTTAGCTTGTTCTCAGCTCAGAGGACACTGTGTAAGTGTGACAATGTGCTGTCAATGAGGGATGACAGTACACAGCCAACATGGCGTAATGCATTGTTCCTTCCTGGGTCCCTCCTGACAGATGCTCTCCAAGACAGCTGGATCAGCAACAAGAATGGAGCTGGGATCTGGGGTGCACACAAGGATAGGAGCACAAATGCGATATCTGGCTGATTAGAGGGGGTATACAGATGTCAAGCAGCAAGTCGCGGAGTTCATGTGGGGGTTTCTGTTAATTGGCAGCCTAAGACACACTTTGGGTTCTGCCGCTTTTCAACATTTACCTATTTATTTTGACAATAATGCGGCGTTGGAATATCTGGCGGTGCTGAATGTAATGGTTGCTTTTCATTTTTCTGGCTCATTTTGTCATTGACCTTTTCCCATTTCATCTTCTAAATATGTTGGCCTACCAGATTTTTTTTCTCTCTCTCTCTCTCTTTTTCCCTTCCAAGATATCTTCTAAGAAATGACCTGCTCTGGAACGGCCCCTTTCTTAAAAGACTGATGTTGGAGGTGCTTTAAGCCAAGTAAAATAAACACGTCATGAATGCTAAGCTGGAACTTGGCAGACGTGAATCGAATCATTTTGTGGACACAGGGAATTTTTATGTTCCATTTTCGTTTGACAGTCTAGACATTTTATGAGTTTGGGAAGAAATCCGAAGGCCTCAGTTTTCAGTAGAAAGTTCTGAGAAGGGCTTCCTCCCTTATATTTGTGAGCTGGTGCTCTCTGAATCACGAAGCGCTGTTAGTCATTATTTAGTGACAGCTATTTTTTTCCCTCCCCCATATTCAAGGGACAGGGTCAAGTGAGTTGTCCAAAACAATAGGCTGGATTTAGACGTCACAATCTAGAGCGAAACATTTTAAAAATCTTATAAGCTTAGTTAATAATGTGTAATCCACATTGGAATACTTAATATAGCTTTTTTATGGTACACCTTTGGCAAAGTTGGCAATTTCTTTCTCAAAAGTATGCACTACTTTTGAGTTGTTTTTCTACTGAAAATTACTTCCAGAGCGTACAGCTCATTTTACCCTATGGGATATTGTGGTGTGTTCTCATTTTAACACCCACTTTAGTCTGGTATTTATGAGGTGGTAACCACAGAAAAAAGACTACCTTACCACACTGGCAAATGTTCCGAGCCTGGAGAGCAGGACTTCTGGTGATGCACATAAAACGATGTTGACAAGGGTGTTTTTGAAGACACAGGTTTGATGATGCAGCACTGGCAGTGGAGAGGCAGGGTGTGAAGTGATCAGGGATTTCCCCCTGCACCTCATCCATACATTATCGGTGTGATGAAGGAGTCTGTGTAATGAGACGGGATGTTTGTACAGTCCTGCGATCCCAGGAGATCGGCCCGCACCCCACACCCACCCACTCCAGCACACCCCCACGCTCAATCTACCTCCTGCTGAGCCCGTGGCCTGAACTCCTGACCTCTTCCACTCGCCAACAGTTGCCATATTTGCATTTCCAGTCCACTTAAAGGGAGGAGGGGACTGAGGGACTTGCCCCCTCCTTTCCTCTGGCAGTACAGCAGGCCTCATTCTCATCCTAGTGACCCCCTGCCCAGGCCTCCCAACCCGGACAGCAGTCTGGGGTTAATGCACCAAGCACTCCCATTGTCTCTGAATTAATGAAGTGCTCCCTGCCTGTCCCTTCTCATTCAGTGACAATGAGACACATGACAAGTGGTAACGTTTTAAATGGCTATCGACACACAGGCCTTAAAGTCACCAAGTCATACCTTGCATAAACAGCTGAGGCTCTGTAATGATAATGCCGGCGTCCTTTGAGGCACTTGTCTTCACTCGGATCAATTTGGATCCAACCACATGTATGGCGGGAGAAGGTGTTTGATATTGAAATGGATGGCTCTCAGATGGAGGAGGAAGTATCTGAGTCTGTGAGTGTTTCACCTCAGAAAATGGAAGGTTGGAGCCAGTTTTCTTAAGGAATGGCAAGGGAGACCTCTAGTGGAAGGGAGAGGCTGTGTTTCTTTAGCTGTCGGGCACGGTGAGTGGAGTTGCCGCCATCCACTGCCGGGCTGTGGGGATACTGCCGTTGCCACTTTCTGTGCAACATTGCCAACTTATCAGTTAGTGCACTGCCAATGTGTTTTTGCTGAATATGACGGGACAGACAGATGAAAAACAGCACCACATTAAACCACGATAGACCGAGCAGTAGAATAGCATCTGATTCAGAGAGGTGTCATCTCTAAATTCCATGATATGATGCCTAACCGATGTTTGAGTAAGGCATCATATATCATTTTTAAAGTAATGGTTTGATATGCACCTCATATTGTTTTATCTCCTCACATCAGGGTTTCTTTCTGGCTCAGCTAGCTAAGCAAAATGCCACATACTATATGCCATTTATTGAACTGGGGAGATGTTGGTTCTAAATCCAGCGCATAACCTTTATCATAGATCATCCCCTCTCTTCCTGTCCATTCTTTTTTGTGTCTTACCGCTCGATGCTAGCCATTAAAATGTACTGTATATTTAAAACATAACAAACATATTGCTTCCACTGTTTACAGAAGTTGAACTTTTCCATTAATTAAATTAAACAAATGAATTTTTATCATCTGTAGTCTTGCCAAAGTACTCAGCCATATCCTTTATTTACGTCCACAAATAAGCAACACACACAGGCCGATGATTTATCTCAGGGGTATGCCCTCTCCAGACCAGCTGCTCATAATTCCAACTGGCCCACACATTTTACTGGCCTAGTCTCAGCCTGTGTGTTTCTCTTGGCTGCAACATACTACACCAGTCATTTCAACCTGGTCTGTGGATGCACCACCATCCGCTCAGGGATGAGATGTTCGCTTTTGGTTGTGCAACAGCAGCATGACCACAGCTCAGTGGAGTCTGGGTGTCAGGCATGGAGTCAGGCTCTGCAGCTGACAGCTTGTTACGGTGCTGTGGGTGTGACCTTTGTAACTGACCTCTGACCTTTCCTGTCATTGTAGTGCTGAGTATCCGTGGCGCTCAGGAGGAGGAGCCCCCAGATGCCCAGCTCATGCGATTGGACAACATGCTGCTGGCGGAGGGGGTATCTGGTCCAGAGAAAGGGGGCGGTTCGGCAGCGGCGGCAGCTGCGGCTGCAGCCTCAGGAGGGGCGGGAGCTGACAACTCTGCAGAGCACTCCGACTACCGGGCCAAGCTGTCCCAGATCAGACAGATCTACCACACAGAGCTGGAGAAGTATGAACAGGTAAGAGCGGTGACCTTGTCTGTATGTACGAACACCAGACAAGCACAAACTGTCAAACATTTCATTTTTATCAACCCATCCACAAGCATTACATCCTATTAAAATGGAGCTTTCTTTAAAGCACAGTCAGAGGGATCATTTTCTGTCTTCAACATACACAGGTTGCTCCTAACTTCTATTTTATAAGAAAAAGACCAACATATTTATTTATATAAGACTTTTTAAAAGAGACTTACAAATTGCAGTTATTAAAAGAACGGACAAACAAAAGCAGAAATGACATGAAATGAAGACAGAAAACAAAACCACACCGTATATAAAAATGTGAATTATTCCCATCAGATGATTGAATTATTCTCATTTCAGCGTGCGTTGAACTTTCAGATGCATTTAGGTGTAGATGTGTGCTGTGTACACCTCAGGACTTTAGCTTGGTAAAAGTAAGAGAGAGGGAAGCCAGTTATTGATTTCTGTCATTTGAGACTCTCTCTGCAATTAAATCTTCTGGCACAAAAAATAGTAGTGCTTATTTAGTGCCTTTTCCATTTGTAGCAGGAGCTTTTTACTTCACCCCCCCATATAACTACCACTTAAATAAAGCAGTGGATTTTACTGTAGCTTGTTACTACGTTTGTTTTCTAACTAATGTACGTATGGTCGACCATTAAGACATAGGGATGAATGTGTAGTCTCTTTGATGAAATCCATATATTTTTAATGTGCAACCTTGAGTGCCGCTTGCACTTTAAATTTCTAGGAGCCAAAGCATCATGCTGTGACTGTGTTTGCACGCGGGCAGGAGGGTGGTGATTGTGGAAAAGTTTATGTGAATATGTCACTATCACGTGATGACAATGTAGGACTAATCACTCCAGACTTTCAAAATATTTCGGATTACAGTGTCGACAGAAGGAGGGGTATGTAAAGCGCTGGGGCCACAGCAGCCAGATGCTTGTCTGCTCCAGATGGCCTCCAGCGCACACCCAAACGATGCAGTCACATTACAAACAGTATATTTTCATTCCACCTAGTCTTAAAACATGGTGGAATCGTTTTTTTTATCTTCATAATGTTTGATTCTATAGATTGCTGTCAGCATGAATTCATTACATTGCTTTAAATTCTGTTTATTTGAATAGCGCAGTCTGTGCAGCGTTTGGTGTATTTATGTGTGCATGCCAAGAAAAGTCTTGAGAGATACTGAAAGGCTTCGCGAGGATGATTTTCTCTCATTGCCTTGATAACCAATGTACTCATGACAATAGCATCCCTTTCAGATGCTTGTGAGTAAGACAGATAAACAGGCAGATAGACAGACACAGAAAGACTGACGTGGGTAAATCCAGCGAAAGAGAGACAGGGGGAGAGAGGCAAAGAAGAGGAGACAGTAAGTGAAAGGAGGAGACAGAGAGTTAGAGTGTAATATTGTGGCAGATTCACGCCTGGTGTCACACAGGGGAATGAATGTAACGTCGTGGCATGTTCGCCTCTCAGGGTGGCTACACTGTGAACGTGTGCATCTTAGAGGGAAACAGCTGTCATTGGTTCCTCTCAACACTGCCATCACCACTTGTGTTAAATATGAAATATATCAGTGCTTATATCCCCTGTTGGCTCTGAGAAAGCATGTCCCAGAACAACATTAAGCGCGGGGCTTGATTTTCATTTTTCATATTTCCTCTATTTGTGTTTCTATGAATTTTGAATACCGTATCCACTCTCTCTGCATGCAGATGAACAGTAAGTTTTCCGTAATGGTGAATTTGCTATTTTTGCATTCACAAATTAGGGTTTTATTCGCCGGCGTTATCCATTTCCACTGACCTCGGGGAAAGTGTTTTTTGATACACTCTCTGATTTGTTTCCGTTTGTGTGTGTGTCGTCCTCGCAGGCATGTAATGAGTTCACCACCCATGTGATGAACCTGTTGAGAGAGCAGTCACGCACACGGCCCATCTCGCCCAAAGAGATCGAGCGCATGGTGAGCATCATCCACCGCAAGTTCAGCTCCATCCAGATGCAGCTCAAGCAGAGCACCTGCGAGGCCGTCATGATCCTGCGCTCCCGCTTCCTTGACGCCAGGTGTGTATTTGTGTCTGCTCATATTTGCATCTATTTAAACCATGTGTATTCTGATTAATCCTGCAACCACCACCCCCCCCTAGTTTAATACTGCAAATACCTCGTCATGTGCATCCTGATGTCCATAGGAAAGGCTGATGTAGGAAGCTTGTTACACTATACACATGTTGTACCCATGCCACGTTGCTGCTTACCACCCATCCACACACAACATGCTGGGTAGCTTTGCATCTGTGGATACCGTTTGGGCCAGCACGCACAACAATACTGGCCAATAACAGTTCTTTCCCTGCTCCATAACGCTAACTGTTTCCCTTTTTTAATGTAATCGCTTGTTCCTTTTGATGCGCGCTGTGGATTTGCATACATTTCTCCGAGGATAAATCTCACTCAAAGTCTGAGTTGGAGGCATAACATTTAAATGAGGCTTGCGCTCCCTTACAAAGCTCCCTATCTATTCTTTTGCAAATGATTGTGGTGGTGCAGTGAGGGGAAGGGAAGGGAAAGGAAGGGGAAAGAAGGGGAAGGGAAAAGCTTTCACTGGTTGAGAGGCACTGCCATGCTCAGCTCCACTGATTAATCTACTGGCTGCTGGAGCCCATGCTGTGCACATTTACATATTCTCAAGCAGGCTTTTAGAGTGTGGGACAGAGATTTCTGCACAAATCTCCTCACCAGTGGATACATGGAAAGAGATTTTACAGGGTTCCCCTCCAGCTTATGTAAAGCCCTCTTGAGATGTGGCACATGCAGACATAACCTGATAGGTGCCGGGAGATGGAGGGGTCAGTCAACTCATGGGCATCAGCATATGAAATTTCGCTTTTTTTTTTTTTTTTTTCCAACCAGTGTTGTGCATGGAGCTTTTGCGGGGTTCATTTTAATTTGTAAACCCTAACAAATCAATACCGGCAATATTTCACACTGGAACAAACACTCCAGCATTGTTTTTTGTGCCACTGTGCACTTTTCTTACACTGCAGCTTTATGCGTGATTTAATCTGACGCATTTAGTCTCTGTGTTGGAATTAGAGTATCGTTCACTCTGATTCTATGCATGTTGTTATGATTGACATAAACATGACTTTGTTTCTGTTCTCTTTTTGCAGACGGAAAAGACGAAACTTCAACAAGCAAGCGACAGAGATCCTGAATGAGTATTTCTACTCGCACCTCAGCAACCCGTACCCCAGCGAGGAGGCTAAAGAGGAGCTGGCAAAGAAGTGCGCCATCACCGTCTCCCAGGTACATTCACAGAACAGTGCCCCCCACCTGTAGGAAGGTTACTGCACACACCACAGTGACCAGAGAGGGATTTGTAATTTGAACGCACGCTGAAAGAGCTCTGAGCTTCTTGGCAAGTAGTGTTATGTTTCTAAGTATTTTCTGACTGTTATGAAGTCAGACAGCTCCTCTAATCTTTTAGCAGCACCTTTTTATTGCGACAACAAAGGGTTTGTAGTAGAAATATGCCATGTCATGAGTTTATAGTCACGTAAATCAAACCAGACAAAGCTATTTTTGACCGGTGACTATTCCTTTCTGCTGAAGAAACAGGAAACAGAGACGGCATTGTTACTATATTCAAGTTCTTATCTGCTCAGATAGGGGACCAAATGTACTTCCAATCCACAAAATAGCGCATTTGTACATTTACATTAACTTCCCAAGGTATCCCTGCAGATAACATAGAAATCCACAAATAATAATTCGTCTATTTTTATCATGAAATAATGCAAATATTTTTTTATTATCAAACGTCTTTGTAAAATCCATTATACCTTACCATCTTAACACACCATGACAGTGATTTCTAAGCAGAAAGACGGCTATATAAAGCTTCCACAGCCTTTGCTATACAGAGATGTGGGCCACTGCCTATATAAAACTCAAGTGGTTAGTCAGTGTGCAGCACATGAGAGTTATTAACAGAGCCATCAGCTGGCCACAGTCAATTCAGACATGCAGTGCAGCTATAAATGACTAAAAATCCTTTTCCAGCTTACCCAACATCTGAACATTTATATGTTTGTGTCAGAACTGCTGTATATGAACCTTTTTTGGGGGGGGGTTATTTTTTCATCCATGGGTTCTAGCAACCGTTGTTTAATTCCTGTAACAGTTGATATAAAGAGGGCAATGACAACACCAAGGTAAACAGCAGTCTGTGTTTTGAATCCATCATTTGGGAATGGATTGTTTTCTCAACTGGTTTCATTAATTTATACAAAATGATGCGAGGATGCATCTGGGCATGATTGTTGAACCTACTCAGGGGCTGAATGATTTGTAGAGTGTCTGTTTCCTGGTCGTAATAAAGGGAAATGTTTACCTACTCTGTGTATTGGAAACTTTGTAGGATTGATTCGGTTTTCATTTTAATGTTGTTTATCATTAGCGCTGGGATTACCCCCCCAGCTTCATCTGGGAGTCCATTAGCAGTAATGGGTGTTAGCGGATGTTGACTGATTGGTGCTTGCGTGAGTTCTGATGATAGCTGCAGTCATAGTGACATAATGAGACTGTTATTGGCAATCATTCCATCCTGGCACTAATGTGGATTCACAGCACCAGTCTATGTAGCTCCTACCCACCTCTGACAGCCTCAGAGGCCCGCTGCAGCGTTAGTCATGCCATTAAGGCCAGGCAAGCTAAAGACTCTATGATTTCTCTGTCTGCTCGCCTTGAAATATGGTGAAGCTTTGCGTGTTTTGTGGGCATTATAAATAATACACTTGGTGCTCCGTTGTTTGCTCGCTCAGGTTTCCAACTGGTTCGGAAATAAAAGAATCAGATACAAGAAGAACATCGGCAAGTTCCAAGAAGAAGCCAACATGTACGCCGCGAGGACTGCTGTGAACGCGGCTAATGCGTCCTCACACGGAAGCCAAGCGAATTCACCCTCAACTCCAAACTCTGCAGGTGAGACTGAAGGTCATCGGCTCCGCGTGATTCATAGACGTGCAGCTGTGCATTTCCACAGTCAAGTAAATGTTGTGTTTAGATTATAATATCTCTGGTTCAAGGGCATTACGCTGCTGTTTCACACATTTGGAGTAAAATCACGGTGATGCTTAAGAAAGAAGAAACGTGGCTGTAACCTTGTGATGTATCCGGAATATAATTGAGTGGGTGATTCCTTACAGGGCTTAACAAGTGAAATGATACAGCCTCTACAAGGGTTTGTCAGAAATTAGCCAACCTGAGCCCTATGCCAAGTTTCCCTATGCTTACAGCTCTTTTGACTTCTTCTCTGTTAACATTAATTCTTCATGTATCGCCATTTCATTTTTCATGTACCTATGCCAAATATATATCACTACATTTTCTGCTGCCCTGACATCTAACTCTCTCTCTCTTAATTCTTTCTTTTTTGCTGGTTTCTTGTTGTTTGGTCATGAGTAACTTCTTAACAGCATTAACATGGCAGTGATGAATCACTTGCTGAATGTTGCTGATGGTAGAAACAAATATTTCAGACACACACACCCCATGCCGTGTGAGCTAGCTCTGCTCTCATCTGACTGGCCTGCTGCCTGCCTGCCAGCTAACCTCTGCATGGCGCTCTCCTCCCCGGATGGGCCGAGTAGCTTACTCTGCTTGCCCTCTTTCTCTCTGTGATTCCAGTGCTTCCTCTCTCCTTTCAGGTTCTGCTGGCTCTTTTAACATGTCAAACTCCGGGGACTTGTTCATGAACGTGCAGTCTCTCAATGGGGACTCGTACCAGGGGGCTCAGGTGGGAGCCAACGTGCAGTCACAGGTAGGGCCCCGAGCAGTGCAGCAGATATCACAGGAGCAGGCCCGGCTCACGTCCCAGTCAAGGCCTGTGCTCACCGCAGTGTCTCTTCAGCCTCGGAGCTTATACCCACTCTCAAGTGCAACCCAAAGAGTGTTGTTTGACCTTTACTACATCATAATTACTTGTTAGTGGTGTTTTTACAGTGACACAAATGGTTATTCTTTGTGCGTTAATATTTTTTCCCTGTTTTACCTGAGGATTAAGTCAGGGGGTGTCGTCCTATCTTGCTTGTTGTAAACTTGTGGGCACGTAAAGCCCTCTGAGACTGTAAACAGTGATCTTGGGCTTTAAATAAACTTGAACTTGAACTTGAACTTGAACTTTTAAAATGTGCTGCAGTTGCACGGCACTGTACTGTTCACGTCGTCTGCACTCTCTGTTTTCTCTTGTGTTTCTTGTGTCGAGTCTGACCTTGCTTTGTTGTTTCTGAATGTTTCAGGTGGATACCCTTCGCCATGTTATCAGTCAGACAGGCGGATACAGTGACGGACTCACAGCCAACCAGATGTACAGTCCGCAGGGCATCAATGTAAGGAAAAGTTTTTTTTTTTTTTTGGCTTGCTTTCTCCCCCTACCAATTATTTTAAAGCCATAGGGCTCGGAATGCCACTTAGTAGGACTTGTCTCAGCACCGTGGTCACCTAGTTGATTGCCTCTGTATCGGTCATGCCATGGGCAGCGCGCTGCCCAGCGTACGCAGGCGTGGGGCCAGCCACACTCATGCGGAGCCGCCGTCTGAGCCTGTCATGTCCGATCAGTTCTGGCGCAGCACCTGCAGCCACGCACGGCCAGCCGTGAGGGAACTGCACAAACAGGTGACACCTCCTGCATCGCGCTTCAAAACCCCTCTGACCACCTGACCCTGATTAGCAGCCCTGGGCCAGAAGCTTCCACTGAAGCCTCCTGGGACACACAGCCGCAGTCCCACTAAAAATAAAACCTCCAGCCCCTAGAAAAACTGCTTATGTGCTGTAGGAGTGTGTGTTACCCTCGTGTTTGTTTGTGTGTGTGTGTGTGTGTGTACTGTCTTATTTTGCGGGAGCGTTTGGGTGTGTGTGTGAGTGTGTATAGAAGTGGGGGTTGTTGAGGGGGGTGGGGTTGCTAGCTGGCGGCTGCAAACAGCAGGGAAATTCACAGCGACAAGCCGTGTCGTAAAGGGGAAAATCGATAAGACAGACACAAGGAGAGCAGAGTGTGGACTTGGGACAGCAATCCAAGCGCATTGCTCAGATCATGTTCCTGCCACACTAATGGCCCTGACAGCGAGCCGTGGTGAGAGGACGAGGACGGTCACAGCCGCGGCTGGGTTCCTCTGCTGTCGTCGTCGTGCCTCAATGGCCATATGATAATCAGATGAAATGTCTCCTGTATAAAAACATGTATGTGTATTCAAATAGCCTTCCTGGCTGCTCTGAGCGCATCCCACAGCCAGCTGTGATAACCCTGAGAGGCCAGTAACGTATTCAGGCCCTGTTCTCGCTCAGTCCTTTGACCTCACAGATATGGTTCTCCTTGGACGCCTGCTTGCTCTACCACATCTTACAGTGCCACAATATGCTGTTTTATTCACTTTTATACCCATGCAATGCATAATGTAAGAGCAGGAGATCTGTCTGCCAAGCTGTTTTCCCATGATTTATGTAGCTAGGACTACTAAGTTAAAAAAAATTTGGCTCTTCACTTGCCTTTTCTCCTGTTCTTTGATTGTTGCTGTGATATTGGGTGCTTCCACTCTGTTAGCTGAAATTGTTTTGAAAAGGAGTGGTATTTTTTGTCATTTATTAATCTCATATATTTAATTACTATTATTAAGTATATTCACACCCGAGGATCCAAGAAAGCACAAAAAGTCGTATGCATATTGCAGAGACATATGAAGACAGATAATGCAGACGAGCAGATGAAGAAAGGATGAGAGACTTCATGAAAATGCCCCATCTGAAATGATGAAAAAAAACGCCTCATATGCTTGATAATGACTGAGCAGATACATAATGCGTGTTGTGGTCGATTACAGCGGTAATTACAGTTTTGAAATAGGCAGAGTGACACCAAAGTCAGACATTCTACGATCTGACCCCTCCATTTCTGATTACAGACTGTCTGCTGCTTTAAATAACAGCCTTTGAAATGAAAGGCTGTCGAGGACCATTTCCAGTTTTTCCTGATGGCATGAAATTTACTATTAATATCCCAAATGCTCTTTAACAAGCCTGTTCCTGCCACTGGAAAAGGGCTCCCATAGCTCTCATTGTATGTTAATTCCAATCTTTAATGTCATTAATTACTGTATGCCATTAATTAGGCTTGTTTTGCTTCATAGGCCTTTTCTAACAATTTCATCATAACACATATTATTCAAAGTGACAGGCATTTACCTTAAGACTCAACTCTTTTACAGACATCTTTTTTTTTTTTCTTTCTTCATTATAGGAATTTGAGTGTACAGTGCAACATGACTGCTGTTTATTTCTGCTTGGTTAAAAACATGAATTTTTGTGTCAGTTGTGCTCTGAAACATTATCTCTAATTCGAGGTGGGTTCACGTTTCCTCCGATCCAGATTTGGCTCAAGGCTGTGGTTGCCTCCACGTTGAATCGCTGAGGGTATAATGTTGCATTACATGCGGCGCTCACAGCGTACCTCGCCCTCAGGACTTCCATGCATTGCACCTCGATGTTGCCATGTTATGGATGACCCAGCTGCACAAGTAATGAATGTGGCCGCGTTGGACTCAATCCTCCTCCTGTCTCTCCTCTTTTCTCCCAGGCAAACGGTGGCTGGCAGGATGCTCCAACCCCCTCATCAGTGACTTCACCTACAGAAGGACCTGGAAGCGTTCACTCTGACACCTCCAACTGATCCCCCCTCCCTCCTCCCCATCCTCCATCTTCCTCCTCCTCCACTACCACCGCCGCCG
>OMLB01015781.1:60160-76365 GCA_900302555.1 Myripristis jacobus | reverse complement strand
TAAAAAAAATCTAATGTCAGCAAAAGCAAAAACTCAGTCATCTTTAGTCTTTCATCTAGATTTTCAACGTCATAAGAGTTTGTCATTTTGTTTGTTTAGTTCTCTTAAGATCCTTGGATGTGTCTAATCTCACCTGTACAAACCAATTCAGTGTCTTCTTCAATGTTTTTAATCATCATTTTATGTTCAGTCACAGATAAACTTGAAAGCTTGGTGTGTAGCGGTAGAGGGGTCCTACCTGGCTGCCCTTGTTGCTGTGGAGCCACAGGTCCTCCCATACCAGCTTGCTGGCCTGAACCACCTCCGATGGTGACTTGCTGTAAGGTTGGACCTCCACTAATCATGGTCCCCTGTCCTGGGTGTCCAGGGGCCACTGGACCTGGAGGCCTGCATTTAGAAAGCCCCTTTCCAAAGGCAACCGCTCCAACCAGTGCATTGGTGTCAGCGGGGTTGAAAGACGGTTTGTTCTGTCGTATTGCTGAAAGACAAGAAACTGTCAACAAACTGGTCGCATGTTTATGTATAATACAACTCAAGACGATAGCATACCTGCACTTTCTGCATCTCTGTCATCGCGAGGATTGTTCAGCTTCTCCAGCAGATTAGAACACAATTTATTCAACGTCTGAATCTGTTTCTGTGAAGAAAAAATATCACTACGGATTACTGACTTAAAATAGGAATTGCCAGTGAGTACCTCCGACATACCATACAGCTATACACAGTCCATGTTAAATGAAAGATACATGTCAAATGTCAGTGTCAAATTGATTTTATAACATATAGTTATGGGATGACACTCACTAAGAATTCAAGATCATATGTATGAGACAGTCTCAATCCCTTGTGCTTCTACAACCACCATACACAGCATTGAGTAGGTTACCTGTGCCACCTCGGGGCCGATACGTGCAGCCTCCGTACTTAGCTGCTTCTCCTGCTCCTCCACCTCTGGATCAGGCTTGGTCCGCAGGTGGTCTGGGACAATCTCATGGCTGAACACGGGGACACGCTGCTCTGTTAGTTTCTGGACATGAAAAACACAGAGCCGAGGGTGAATAAATAGCCCAAGATGTCACCTCAGAGCAGACGGGTCACTGTCCTCCAGAGGAAAGATACTCACTGCTAAATCCTCATCTCGGTCTGGAGACAAAAGCAGCGGTATTATCACCTGGTTGCGAAGAGACGGTGTTTTCTCGTTTCTCAGCAGTTTATTGATCGTGTTAAGCTGGCCGGACAGGAGAGCAAAGTTGTCCAAAACAGACGGCCTAGGACACAGAAACACACCAGAGCATCGTAAGGTGAAAGTGACAGGGGAGACATGAACGTCACTAAAAGCCAAACAACGCTTAACTCACCATGTTAAGCGTTCATACTCGTTTTCCAGCTTGTAAATAAAACTGTGAAGGGAGCTTTTGACGTGAGCCACCCGAGAAATCAGAGACTCAACCGTCGCCTCTAGCTGTTTCTCCTCTCGTTGCTAGGTGAGACAAAACAACAACAACAACAATCAACTGGACAAGCAACCAAACAATGCAATACTTAAGGCACACACAGACCGATCACATCGATACTTTGTGGTTAATATGGTTAATACCGCAGCGTTATCTAAACTTAGCGTTACATTCATTATTTAGCTGAGTTAGCTAATGCTAACTTTAGCTAGCTACCTAAAGTTAACCTCAAATTAGAGGTATACAACTCAAACTAATGCCCAACGCCAATGAACGTCAGCTCATAGATTAAATAATAGTTTAGCAGCATGTCATTTAAGAAAAATTAATAGCTACCTGCATTTTGTTAACACTCCAGACACAAATATTGAGCCGGTTTTCAATAAGATGCTTCAACTCGCTGCCTTGTTGTACAACGTCCGGTTTGCTATTTTCAAAATAAGAGCACGCGTAACAACGTGCCGGTATATGAATGGGTTCATCCATTTATCTATTCATCAAAAGAAATGACAATAACACATCAAAACTGCTGTTCCCCGAGACCCTCGATCAGTTTGTTTAATCCAGAAACTAAATAAAAACGCACAGATGACAATGTCTTACAAGGGAGTTTATTTTGTTAAAAAAGCGTTAGGTGTTGGCACAATGGCACTTCATTCATATAAAACCTGAAGCCAGCAGTGTTGAGGTTACAAAAAGCTTGACTGTCCTACACATACTTTATAATAATGCTGAGTCACAATTCAGAGGCTCAACGTTGGTAACTACAGCATTTTAGTAGGTTCAGTCTAAAAATAGGGCCTGTATTTGTTATGTATGTCAAAATGCATGTGGCTGTGTGTTAAACAGACTCATTTGAAGAATGAAGTTAATAAAGTGTTGTGAGCTGATTGGTGGTCATCATCCAGTTCCTCAGTTTTGTGAATTATTATTCATACAGGTATCTAGCTCCTCACATGTAATGCTGGTAATGTGTTCCAAGGGAAAAATACACAGTAAAAATCATATGAAGGTGCAAACAAAAGAGTTCAAGATGTTTCTGGTGCATAGTTTCTAAACACAAGACAAGAGAGAGGTGCAGCGTGTTTTGTTCACAGTTGGGTAAACATGGAGAAAGGTATTTAGAAAAGGCTGTCAACGTCGCCCATCTCCACAACCACAGTCTTCAGCTGTGAGTAGTACTCGATAGTCACTTGGCCATTCTCTCTCCCAAAACCTGGCAAAACACAACGGAGAACATGAGGTGATTTAGTACAGGAGCACTTGGCATTTTATTGATCTGCCCTACTTTAACCTAGAATAGAGATAATTAATTTTAATCAGAGCAATCAAATTTGACACTTATGAACTCTACACACAGTAATATGACAATGACTTTGCACCTACAATGACCTAAACACTAAGTCTGCTCCCTTAAACTTCATAGGTCATTGTGACATCCCACCTGACATTTTGTATCCTCCAAATGGCACTTCCACAGGACTAATGTTGTAGTTGTTTATGAAGCAAGTTCCTGCCTGCAGGTTCTCAGCCACACGATGGGCTCGTGCTATATCCCTGCAGTGAGAGAAGAGAGAAAACAAGAATAATGACTACTAGAATAGGGATTTAGATTGTAACAGGGAACATGAATAGTATGCATGCAGACTGCGATGTGGCTTCATTTGTCCTCCAGCCACAAAAAGTCACCATGCTTTATTTTTAAAACAAGTCAAAGTCTGTAATTGCCGTGCTTTAATACTTGCTTTGTGGAAACCCTGCACAACCTCCAACTGGAAGCAATAACTTTCTAATCTTCAAGTATGAAAGGTCAGGGCTGTGTATCAGCTGTTGCATCAGACTGCAGAGTTACGAAAAACTCAACTATGCATTGTCTTTTTTTTAATGCTGACCTGGTGAAGACCCCTGAGGCCAATCCAAAGGTGGTGTTGTTGGCTCTCTGGAGAACTTCTTCCTCCGTATCGAAAGGCAAAACGGACATAACCGGGCCAAAGATCTCCTCCTTCACACATGTCATGTCATCTCGGCAGTTATCTTTGTCAGAGAAATTGTGCGCAACATATGAGTGACGCACAAATATGCAGATGGGATAAAAACTGTGTCAAACTATTTGAAGTTACATGATCAGCAGCCAGGAATAGAAATTATTGATTGAAAAGAGTAAATGAAAAATGTTCCAAAAGACACACCGAGCACGCAAGGTGACATGAAGTAGCCCCCTTTTAGTTTGGGATCACTGGGGGTGAAAGGCTCCCCTCCACAAAGCACTCTAGCTCCCTGGGAAAATGTACGAGATATTAGTCAAACAGCTCATTGTACCCATGTGGATCATTAAAGCCTCATCTTATCTAATCAGTTAAAAATGATTAATCATGCACCTCTTTCTTGGCCTGAGCAACAAACCCAAACACTTTTTCCAGGTGTGGCTTGCTGATCAGCGCTCCCATACGGGTGTCCTCCAGCAGAGGGTCACCAACACGAATGGCCTTTGTCCTCTTGACCACTTCTTCCAGAAACTGCGGCATGATCTCTCTTTGCACAAACACTCGGGTCCCATTGCAGCAAACCTAGAAAATTTAAGCTAAATTTTAACTGATCACAACTGACAAAAAGGCCTATGATCAGGTCAAATTAACACAGTTGAGTGCACTGTGACATTCATGAATACTAGACATTAGTTTCCTAAAGAAAGCATGATCTTGCATAAATAAAGCCCCCACTGTCTCACCTCTCCTTGTGAGAGGTAGTTTGCCATGAGCGCTCCCCTCACTGCATTCTCCATCTCACAGTCCTTGAAGATGATGAGTGGAGATTTCCCTCCCAGCTCGAGAGTCACAGGCTTCACCCCCTTTGCAGACATTTCCATGATCTGAGTGCAGGAGAGAGATGTTATTGTTAATGTGCAATGACTGTCTCCAACTTTTCAGCTATGACCTGATAATGTTATATTAGAAATCATAATTTGTTTTTCATCTGTGTACCTTTTTGCCTGTTGGAACACTACCAGTGAAGGAGACTTTGGCGACCATAGGGTGGTGGCAGAGCAAGGTGCCAGTCTCAGCTCCGCCTTGTACCACATTGAAGAGCCCTTCAGGTACCCCTGCCTCTTTGTAGATCTCAGCCAGTATGACAGCAGTCACAGGAGTCATTGGAGAGGGTTTAAATACCATGGCATTACCTAAAAGTGTGTAAAAATTCAACAGTAAAGGTCTATGTAGCTGTTTATGATCAAGAAAAGAAAAGGCATGGGATTGAATTTAAAATGAACATATCAAACAGGAAAGTGTACACTACACACACACACAGCTGTGGCAAACTCACCACATGCCAGGGCAGGAGCAGATTTCCACGCTGCTATCTGGAAGGGGTAGTTCCAGGCACCAATTCCCACACACACACCCAGGGGCTCCCTTCTTGTGTAAGCAAACGCTCCCCCGGGAAGCTGGATATGCTGGCCTGCAGAAAATGACAGGATAAACGAGTTACACAAAAAAAAACACCACTATGTGTAAAGCTGTAGGACTTTGATACAAACAGAATAAACATTTTAAGACACAAAAAAGATTATCATAAACGCTTGTCAGAATAGAATGAATGAGCACCCACCTGATAGAGTACCAGCCATGCCGGCATAGTATTCAAGGCACTGCCAGGCAACATCGATATCCACCTGTGCTTCAGTAATGGATTTGCCATTGTTGACCACTTCCAGCTTAGCAATGTTGTCCCTTCGCTCCTATTTACATTTGAGATGCACAAGTGTAAGAAAAAAGTGCAAAAAATTTATCTTTTTAAATTAGTGTACTGAGGTTACTTTACTTGCATTATATTTGTTTTCCTTGGATTATGCAATGGGATTATGCAATTGCACAGAGACAAATAGGTTTCAAGTCCTTGTCTGCATAACATCAAAGAAGAAGGACACAAACAATTAAGCTTTATTCTGTGCAAATGTAGGCCAGCGGTGATGCAACATATTAGTTTATTTAATGAGTAACTACTATCCTCTGGTCCACTGGCAAGATTTCAAATCTAATTTAGTTGCACAACACTTTGAAATGTCCCTGCTTGCTTTTTGGCAGTCTAAGTGGAGATGACAGATATTGCTCAAAAACAGGAACAAAACCATTCGCCGCTCTCCAACGTGGATGACACTATCAATTCAGCCATCTTACCCTAATGATGCGGGCGGCCTCCAGCATGATTCGAGCCCTCTCCATGCCTGCCATCTTGCTCCATTTCAGGTAGGCACTGTGGGCACTCTTGATGGCCTGATCCACCTCCTCAGCCCCACAGGGTACCATCTGACACAAAACACTACCTGCAGAGACAGGGGCAAAAATGGCACGCTGACAGCAAATAGACAGAGTGATAAACTGGATGACCCCCAAGGCAAATACCAGATCCTTTACAAGCTGAAAGAATAGGGATTTTTCTACCATTTACATCAACAGTTTAACAAACACTGCAGACAAACAGAGTCAAGTTTTTGTGTGTCATTCAATCCAAAAGATTATTACACCCTACATAGGAATTCAGTTGCATAATAGTTTGACCTCGTGATGACCCTGGACAGCCCCACTGACCCACAAACCTTTGGACATGGCTCATATATTTAACGCATTTATCAGCACAAACCTTCAACTTATGCTATACACAGACTACAATGCGCTGTATTTACCAGTGGCAGGCTCAAACACGGGCTCGGCGTTTTTCTCATCCCTGGGTTTGACTCGTCTTCCTCCCCAGTAGTTCAGGTGGTCATTGACGACCACAGTGCCCGTCGAGGCGGCTGGCATCGTGTCAAGAAGCGACTGGGCCATTTTAACAAGTCAAAGTACCTGCAAGAGCACAATAACCAAAACAACGACAGTGATTTATAGCGTTGCAAGGCCAGAGCACGGTTCACTTTTCCCGTTACTTGCGTTATTACACGCAAATACACGGCCGTGAAGTGCACCAGGCTAACTAGCATGAGAATAAGTAGCATGCTGAGAGTTTGATAGACCAGCGGCGCCGCGCACATGGAGCCATTAGCGAGATATTAACAGGAAGAAAAAAAATGTTAGCTACTTTACCGTGTGTGCTCTTGCTAACGGAGTGGATTCAAGCTTTGAAACCCAAGTCCAAACAGGACAAATGGACACTATAAAGCCTCGCACTGGATGGGACCACGCCCCTTCTTCTTACGTAACGTCAGGAGCTGGAGTTTGTCTCCCGGGTCCATTGAGGACAGACGGGGATAAGGAACAGTTCACTACAGTGGGAAGTAGGTTGGCTGTGTTATTATGTAGCAACTGCTTGACAGCCTTGTTTTGACAACCGTGAAAATAGTCACAGTGCAGTTTCTAAAAATAATGTGGTGAAAATGGGGGGAAATGTCCCTGCGTAAAGGAAGAGCATTCAAGTGCAACCCGGTTGCACCGCAGAAAATGTGACAGTAACGACCAAATGAAGAAAAAAGGGGCTGACTACAACAAAGGATGATGACACCGACTTTCACAGACAGCTTTAAAGGTCCCTGTTGTAATATTATATTCTTTCTTATGGTATGTGTTTTTAATGTTTGTTTTTTTTGTTGTTGTTTTTGTTTTTTTTGGCAAAAAAGTAGCTCAAGCGCAACCAAATCACACTGAGAAAACAAGCAAGGTTTAATAAGTAAACTGGCTTGTCTATTACAATAACACTAAATAGGACTGTTTGTGCATTCAGCCTCAATATGCTACCTTTTCAAATCCAAGACTATTAAAATCTCAGATAGTAGGCTTCACTTTGCTGGACTATTTGGATGTGGATGATTAGAATGAAGGGGAAAAGCCATCCAGATTGCACTGGCTTTTCAGAATAAGAGGATGCCCTGCCTCCTGTTGAAGTGTACAGCTTCGACTGGCATTGAGATGGAAAACAAAGCAAAGTGCAGAAGCCTAAACACAAAGTAAATGGGAGTAGGAAACTCAAAATAAGACAACCAGGCATATGACTTGCAGGTTTAGTTATTTCCCTCTTAACTAGTGAGGAAGCTTTGAGTAAAGGCAAGTAACCTGCAAAGTGTAGATCTGTGACCAAGGTTGAAGGCTGTCTTAGTACTGGACAAGTCCAATGTAGGAATATTTATGAATGAGCAGCAAGATGGTGCTGAAACTTCATTGATCTAGGAGAAAATGTTTCTACACTTGCCCCCTGCAGGAAGCCCAAAAAATGACAGCTCCAGAGCCAGTAGGGATTCAGTGACGTGTTTGACTTGTCTGCAGCAGGACTGTTGTCCATGTGGGGCTTGAACCCAGGATTTCCAGCTGAAACAGGGTCTCTTTAAACATTTGGCTGCCTGCTACCCAAAGAGAATGCGTGCACAGCAAAACGTCCCAGGCAGATAAAGCCCAGTAGAAACCTCTTTATGGCGTGATCCACCTCCTCAGCCCCACAAGATACCATCTGACACAAAACACAACCTGCAGAGACAGAGGCAAAAATGGCACACCAGAGACGCTGCATTTTACTGACAGCAAACTGATAAACTGGATGACCTCCAGGACAAATACACAAACCAGCCAGATCCTGTACAAGTTGAAAGAATTAGGCTACATTAACAGTTTAACAAAAACTGCAGTCAAGTTTTTTGTGTGACATTTTTGTTATGCAAAGAAAAAGATTACTACACCCTACAGAAGAATTCAGTTAACAGCCACATGATAGCCTGACCTTATGATGACCCTAGACAGACATGCCACTGACCTACAAACCTCTGGGCATGGCTCATATGTTTTTTCAACATCTAGGTTGCATGCATGACAGTAATTACAGCATAATAGCTGACAAGTTGAACAGGGGAAAATAACAATCATGGTAAATATGTATGAAAGAAATGCAAGGTCTACTTATTGCAATACGTTTTGTAATAAATTTGCAGTTTACCACTGCAAAGAGATTAAAAGCTGTTCTATGATACACGTGGTGAACTTCTTGCTGTTAGTGTATGTAGATGGAAGGAGCTTCATTGTGTCTCTAGAATGGGTCATGAGTTTGTATGTCAGATGTTTCCCAATAATACATTCCTCCATGATAGTTCTTTATGTCTACTGGCTTGTTTCCTATACTGCCCTGCACCAGCTCTATGCCTATGCACAGGAGGTACATTTGACTTGCAACAGTATTTTCATTTCCAGTTGTGACCAGACTGCCTCTTAAAACAAGAACAACCATGATCACTGGGATGCCAGACCATCTGAATCACATTACTGAAAATATGTAGAAAAATATAGAAATATACGTAAAAGATTTTAAAACCAAAAACAGTTAGATGTCAAGTTTGAAATGGAAGATCAAACTGATTCGACACGTGCCCTCACCTCCTGCTTTGCAACAAGTTCGGCTCACAGAAATGGAAGGAAATTGTCAAACTATGGTTTGACAACTGTTTTGAAACTTAAATCAGGTGACTGATGTCTTTACTATTTGACATAACCATCTGAGACCAGAGATCCACATGTAATCAAATGAGTGGATTTTCCTGCAAAAGAATAAAGGGCAGGATGCATGTTGAATGTATAAATTATATATTTTTTCTTGGTGCATATGAAGATTGTGACAGTTGCCAGACTGGCTACCACAGCGTACATTTATTTTGAAGTAGAGAGCAGATACATCCTCACGATGATGTAACTTTAATCTGATCCTGGTGAAATCGACGCCACTGTGTGTCTTCTGATCACTGACCCATTTTCAAAGCAATTTTGACATTTCAAAAACAAATTTTCAAAACAGTTTTGAAAATCTTGAAGCCATTTGAAACGTTTGGAAAGTTTCAAACTTGACATCTCTGCATTTAACCAAGTTATTACCAAACCCTGAACCCGTCTTTCACATTAATGTTAAGGTACCATATCTACAATGCCTCATCACCATTGAAAATAAGCAATATGCGTGACTGTCATTCTTAAACTCAATAAATACAATTATTGTACAATGATGCATACAAATAAAATACACTAAAATTTAATGATAAAACGTTTTTAATCTGTAACAAATGAGGACACAGAGAATGACTTACAACAATACTGATGACTTCATTAAAAAGGTGACTTTGCCAATTTAAGTTCCAAAACAATGTATGGCATGTGCTGCATACAAGGTGGACAAATTATTGTCCTTTATAAATCACAATAATTAAATTATTTTATAAGGGAAAATATTTTAAAATGAAACACCACAAGAATGAGGAAACAAACTCAAGTGTGCAGGTAGTGATTCAGTTGCTGCAACAGGTAATACAATCCCAGTGCGGCCTGAGCTGCTCTGTGCTCTGATGTGGGAGCCACCACCTCCGGTCACGCAGTCACAGTCAATGAGCAGCACTGCTGAAACTGTCTGAGGTGATTAGGAAAACCTGGCCGCTTGGGGAGGGGGTCCCAGAAAGCCTCCAGCTTGCTTTGTTGCAGCTCTGGAGGGAGCAAGACCCAGCATCTTCTGAATGTTCTGGAGAGACATGAGACCAATTAGACACTGAGCAGAAAAACAACCTCCTCCCAGTAATAGGTGAAAGGCACAAATAATTGGATTTGTTGGCTTAAGTTCATGTGAGTCAGGTTTGGGTGGACAGTGGGTGTAAAAGCACATTTCATTCCCAGCCTTTGGCATTACCTGAGTATTTTTGCAATCAAGCAGAGTATTTAAACATACAAATTAGTAAGATTTATACCATCCCAAGGCATAAAATCACAATAATTTATCAGTGGTTTGATTGGGTTACTGATTAATATATTAATACCAATGGCTCATTCATTACTTTGCTAGGTGCTGAGATTTCAAGCTATTAAAACTTCCCAGCCTTTAGAGACTTTTGGGGGAAAAAAACTCTCCATCAGAACTTTGCCTACCTTAATCATAAATTATGGTGAAAATATGCTTGTAAATTTCTTTTATATATAAAAAAAGGCTTTGACCCACCCAATCCAGTTGTACAGGTGTCACAACAGTAAAAGTTACCTGTCTGATGGACATGGTGCAAAGGATGTAGAGGAAGATAAAGGAGCAGTCTGTGTAATCCTCGCCCAGCAGGTTGCGATGTGACAGTCCTTGGATGTAGGACAGGGGGACAAATGGCAATTTGGCTACCACCCTTCCATCAAAACTGAAAAAAGAATGAAAGAAAGAAAAAAACTGGTGAGGCCTAGACAACACAAAGTGAAGGATGCACATTTTAAAGTAGAAGACACCAGATTTATAAGTAGCTGCAGATTTTGCCCAACACTGTACAATTTTTTGACCTCCGTATAACATTCAGGACTCCTTTTATGTAATACATCTACATTTGATAATAACTATAATAATTATCTCTGACTGGTGGTAGCCTGAAGGGGATCATGTGTTTAGTCAGGTCCATCTGTGTGCGTGTCTGTCGGCAACTAATCTCACATACTACTGGGCTTATCAGCCTAAATTTTTTTTTGTGCAGGGTTGTGACTGTATGATGAAGAACGTCTCGTGGTTGCAGTGATTCAAAACCTTTGAAAGAAGTTTGTTCTTGGTATTTTCACTCCTTTTCTTCATTCACTGTCTAGCTTGCTCGACCACCACTGCTCTCTCCCTCTCTCCGCATACCACTGGGCCTATCAATGTGGTTTTTTTATCCTGTTGTGGCCGTGTTTGCTCCAAATGAGGGTTAAAAAAACCCCAAAAAAAACGAGCTGACAATCAAGTGAAACACAGCGTCAAACATGTCAGAGGCTGTAATCTATCAACAAGCCAGAGTTAAAACTGATTAAATGTCCTGATGCTTCATGACTGTAAGAAATGATGTGTAAAAGTAAAACAGCTGCTGCTTGAGGAACCTTTTAGCTCCTTGAAATATCATGTATTTTGGGGGGAAAACTCTATAGGGACAGAGACAAGGGCGGGGAGGTCTAGGTCTGTGTGTGTGTGTGTGTGACAAAAAACAAGTAAAACTGGTATTCTAACTGAAACCCTTACACAGTCCCTTACACAATCTATATAGAACTGCAAATTGAATTTAATTGTGACCTTCTGAATCAGAAGCAAATCAGTGATGATACCTAGCCCTATAAAATAATGTGTAATACAGAATACCAGTTATGCATTAGTTATGTCCTAAGCAGACAAGACTTCTTGAGCACTAAGTCATAAACACTTGCTGATGCAGTCATTGGCAGTGGTGTCATCTGGTAATTATTGGTAAAATTAAATAAAAGTGTAAGTGCTGATTTCTCTATGGCCACCAACTGCCACACTCACACATTATTAAAGTGTAATATGAGAGCTAACCATCTTATCAAAAGTGAAAAATTCTTTTAAACCTTTGTAACGCTATGTGTAACACTTACATGGAGTTGAACATGCCCATCAGTGCTGTAAAGCAGAAGCCTATGGCAAA
Organism: Myripristis jacobus; assembly: GCA_900302555.1. Taxonomy (NCBI): domain Eukaryota; kingdom Metazoa; phylum Chordata; class Actinopteri; order Holocentriformes; family Holocentridae; genus Myripristis; species Myripristis jacobus. The sequence continues at coordinate 64,524 of OMLB01015781.1, read as the reverse complement.
CATGGACTTCATGCGTACCTAAAAACAAACAGAAAAGTAAAACATTAAATGCAATAAAGTAATTTCCAACCCGGTGAACATTTGATCATAAACTAACAACTGCACTGTAATCAGCTGTCTCTCACCATAGACAAGTCTCTGTTGTTGTTCTTCAGTTTCTCTTCTTGTCTCTCTGTAACATATGAGATGCATGCTACTTATCAAGAAATGCAATATTGAGGAAAATAACTGTTTTAAAACCGGACCCCGGAAAGAAGACTCACGGACGCTTGGGTCGTTTTGACCCCTTAAGGCATTACGAGTGTTAAGTTAGTTAATAGTTTTATCTTTAATCACAGTCTATCACCTCACATTTAATGCACACCAATTGATTAAATCAGTCCACAGGATGGGACTGATCAGGATCTTACCGATCTTCTTCTTTTGTTGACGTCCTGCAGATTCTGTGATGGTTTCCTTTTTCTTTTCAACTGGAATCAAACATCCAACAGTGAATGTTGGCAGTGCAGATCAAACAATCAGTGTGATAAATAGTATGAATCATAACGGCCACTTACGTTTTTTGCTTTGTTTTTCTACCTCAGCCTTTAGTCTCTTGTACTTTTCCGTCCGATACACTAAAACCCATGTAATACCTGAGGAAGAAAATGTGAAGATATTATTATTAGATGCACTGCATGAGGCCACTGGTGAACCTATAGTGCACAGATGGCACACTACAGCAAGATGACTTCTGCACTGACCACAGACTCTTAGAAACAAATCCAGTTACTTTTGAGAGCTCTCTTTCAAGTCAAGGTCACCACTGACTATCCCACAAGGAACCTATGATAATATAATGCCTGTGACAGCATTACAGTCCAGGCCAGTGTCTTTAAACAGGATTAGTTTGTGCAGTGGGAATGTGGGGGCCTGTTACCATACCATACGTCTCAGTGGAGCTGAATGACAACAGGTCTCCTTCTATAGCATTAAAGAATAACTGAAGCATCTATGGGTTAAAACAATTCAGTGCCCATTCATTCCCAGTGTGTCTGGGACGTGTTTTCTGGTCGAGTCTATCCTTGTGTATTTTGGTACTTCTACATTTGTAGTATAGGCCTATGTGGCAACAGGCATATCTACTAAGAATGACATTTCCAACACAAAACAAAGTTTCCGTTCTATTGCCTGGCTGAAATATATTTCTTTTGACATTTTTAATCACTTGTGTTATTTAAAAAAATATATATATATAAATAAAATATATTCTTTTCATTGAGTTTTGTGAATTTTACGAGGACACCTTGTCTGTACGTTAGCTAAGCTGTCTGTGAAGTGACTGACAGAAATGTGTTAGCTAGGCTGGCTAAGCTAATTTAGCATTAGCTAGCCGGTTAGTTAGCTCGCCAAACGCCTGTCTTTACCAGTAGTCACGTAGGAAATTACATCAGTCATAATAAGGACTGATGCATGTATGCTCCCTGTATTTTAAAGTACATTTTAACCCGAGTTTACTCCTGACAGTAAAGAGTGAGCTGTCAACGTCGTGCCACCAGAGCGGTTCGCCAGCTCGCTTACCTTCGGCTAACAGCGCCGTGCACACAGAGATGAAAACGATGAGGATTGTGTCTGCAAACATAGTACTCATGGTGGCGGCTGTTCAAGTTCACTGCTCCGTCAATCAAACTGCAGATACGGCTATCCGACTCAGTGCTGAAATACAGACCCTCACCACATTACACTAATCTGTCTCAAGGTACCACTGTGCTAGCTCAGCACTAGTGGAAAGGTCACACACGGAAAAGCATTTCCGGTTCAGCTGCTTCATTCACAAAACGCTGCAGGGATCAGTGCTGTATTCTGAGTGACACATTTTGGCGAAATGTATATTGGATAAAGTCCAGTCTATATTATGTATTAGATTATAATACAAAGACAGTCAAACAGTTTTAGTTTATTATTTATTTGTGATCAGTGGACACACAGCTCTGACCCGCTGCCTTGAAACTGCTGTCACACACTGTGGGCTGGGGAAACCAAGACTGGATATGCAACAACAGCTTGGCTTTGACAGCAGACATTCAGAAAACACAAAGACACATATTTTTAGCCCATTTTTAGGACACAGATGTTTTATCAAACAGTAGACTCGAAAAGTGTGGTGCTTATCTCCAAATTTCAGTGTTGTCTCACTTTGTTACTGACACTGGATGCTCACTGCACCAGAATCATACTAAATACTCTTGTGTTTCAAACTGAATCGTGTTCAGATGCAGGTTTCATCACTGTAAGGTTTCACACTACACTCATGTAACTTGTGCAGTAAAATATTTAATTTTATTGTAGTGGTCTAACAGCACAGCACAATACAGAAAACAAACAATTGCACAGCATTGTAAAGTACAAAAATGCATCGAGACAATAAATAAATAAGAGTAAAAGTAAAAAACATTACTGTGCAAACCAAATGTGACAGAGTAAAGTTACAGCAATACACTGAAGGCTCGATCCACTTCATCTTTTTCATTAATATTTCTGTCTGCCCACAGCTTCTCATCAGCCTCACTCTTGGTGTTTTCCAGCAATGCAACAAGGGGAAAAAAAATCCCCTTTCATTCCGCAGCTAACTATCCCCTGTAAACCTCTGCTGTGAAGTCATCACAAGCAGCAGCCACTGCAGCAGGCAAACACACTTGGTCATGAGGCCGATGATCACATAACTTTCAATTCCACATGGAAAATAACTCAGTTGGATTCAAGAATGGAGAATAACGGGTTTTCACATATTGTTTTGACAAGATTATCATCTGAGAACTGGTACAAAGAAACAGAGGGGACAATTATAATATTCTTATTTATTACAGGCCATCATTTTTTAAATAGTTAGGCTATTACCAGCACCAAGGATGACAAACCTCCCACCACACACTGTCTTGCACAAGCCCAAGAGCTTCTCTGCTGCTGCATTTCCACCTTTTATTAAAGCCACCTTTTTGTTTCCTTGTTGGCCAGTGAGAGTATTCACTTCAGAAAGGGAGAAGAGACAAAGACAAGGTTACACAGCCCTTAATTAATATTCCCCTTTCCACAGCCATATAAATCCACTCTCTACAATCCTCATCTGCTACAAATACAAATTTCACACCGTGCCAGAATACATTTGGTTGCAGCTAAGTCACCTTAAGGCACTCCTCAAAGTTGATGGAGTTGTGTTTGTACCCAGGTCTCTTCCTCCTCATCATTATCACCATCTCCACTGCCATCATCATCATCATCATCATCATCATCTTCAGCGTCATCATCATCAAATGGGAGGAGCGCTCCAAGTTCACCGGCACCCCCAAGTGTCAGAGGACCGCATAGCGCTGCAGATGAAGCATGGCAGGCGACAGCGAGACAAAGCTAGATGACCAAGCCGAAAATGAGCAAAATAATCGGCAGCCTTTTCTCATTGGTGTTGCCGGAGGAACTGCCAGCGGCAAGGTTGGCATTTACCCAAATTTGTGGGGATTTTGCTTCTTTATTCTTTTCGCATTATCAGCACCATTGGGTTATGCTTTATGTTTTAGAAAATTTTATGAATGACACGCATTTTTTTTTTTTACTAAGCCCATACGGCTTCTGGAAAATAATCCTATCCACCATGTCTCAATTTGATCAGTTAGACCTAGTCTGTGGGAAATAGTCCTGTCATTACTGAGCGTGGTGTAGGCCTTTGGCATATCAAAGCAGGATCACAAATTTCTACTTGTGTACATGCTATAAGCGCCTTTTGTTTAGATGGGTAATATTGTATCGCTGCCGGTAAAATCCCGACTCATCGGTACTCACAAATGTGTCAGACTCATTTCCATATATTTTTTTTAAACTTCGCTGGGTTCAAGGCAAGCGTCCGACTCCTGACATAATTTAGTATTTCCGTAGGATCGCCGACTCAATCAAGAGAATTAGCATCAGCTGCGCAGTGTCACTGAGATTGGAGAAATATGCGAGAGATCACATCAATTATACAGCGATGGAGGGCGATTGGAAAGCACCGTGTGTGACCAAGCTCAGCAATAAACTCCATTTAAAATGTGCAAAAACAAGCAGAACAGCACACAGCCCTAATTAGTCCTACATCGACTAAATATCTCAATGTCAAGATGTGACAGTGCTCTCTGTAGGCCTGTTAATTAGGTTTGAGAATATAGTCTGTGTTGGATTGATTATTATGATCATGATCATTATTATTACAGTATGTGTGACTGGCGTGGTGAGCTCACGTGGGAGGAGCTGATAGATCATTACGTCCCAGCAAATTTCCCCTCCTTTAGTGAAACAGGTGCATCTCTCTCTCTCTCTCTCTCTCTCTCTCTCTCTCTCTCTCTCTCTCTCTCTCT
>OMLB01015781.1:40927-60118 GCA_900302555.1 Myripristis jacobus | reverse complement strand
TTGCCAAAGCCTTTCACAAAAAACAGTTAATACAATTGTATATTTTACATAGATTATATACAATTCAGTCTCCCCTCTCTCTCTCTCTCTGTCTCTCTGTCTCTCTTTCTCTCTGTGCGCCTCTGCATCTCTCTTTCTCTCTCAGTTTTCAATTTCGTTTCAGTCCAGTGGGTATTGGCATGGTGATTCTGTGCATCGCCATCCACTGCTCAAGAAAAAAACTGTCAAATATAAGAATAGGTTGACTTATTCATCTCCAGTGTTATTCTGCTCTCTCTCTTTTTCTCATCCTTCATTCTTTAAACGTGTGATAACACTGCTGACATTTAAAAGATTTCCAAGGATTGTCAAGAAGTCACTGGCTCTCTTTTGGAAGATCAAAAATGGAAACGTTCTATTTTCTGAGCATGTATTTATAGATAGTGGATGGGATCATTTCAGTTTGAGTTTTTTGCTCTTCATTGTCTTTGGTCAGAGAGAGATTTGGTTGTTGGAATGTGTTTCAAGTCACAGAGGCGTTGAGTTGACAGTCTGTTCCTGACAGTATGGAAATGTCACACATTTTGCTGGTGATGAGAAAGAAGCTGAGCAAACAGACCTAGTGTCTTTTGAGCTTTTGGCCTCATAAATAGCACTCAAGTGAAGGTAGACAACAGTGTTTGCATCAACATAAAGATGTGAGTTGTTGCCCACCAGACAGTTGTTTGCGGGTTAGACTTCCTGGTATCATGCCCCCTTCCTTGTTATGAGTAACTGTTCATAGAGCCACCTGCTCTTCCACACAATCCATTTGAATGGGAAGTAAACTGCATGCTTTCTTTGTTTTGCATATGTGTGTGTGTGTGTGTGTGTGTGTGTGTGTGTCTTTGTCTGACTATCTTTCCATAGCAGACCCAGAATACAATTGATATTATGTTTCACTCACTTGATCAATCTAAAAAAAAAAAAAAAGACAACAATTTTCCCAGATTTATTTATTTAATTAATGCTTGGGATCTCGTTGTTGATTTTTGAGTCAAGTTCCAATAAATAATAATAAAAAAAACTGATCATTCTGTTCCTGACACCATCATATCAGGCTGCAGAGTCCATATTTGTAGTCTCGTCTAGTGAGACCTGCACCAGCATATTGAAAGAATAATAAAATGATGATGTGTATTGAGCTTTGCTTGTTAGTCACAGTTTATCCCTCCAGTCCTCCTCACATTTGAATGCTAATTGCCTCAGATAGAAGGGTCATGTTTTTCTTTTTTTTCCTTTTTTTTTTCATTCACTCCCTGTTTTTGTGGTTAGTCATCAGTGTGCAGCAAGATCATGGAGCTTCTTGGACAAAACAAAATCGACCACCACCAGCGGCAAGTGGCCATCCTCAGCCAGGACAGCTTCTACAGGGTCCTGACCCCAGAGCAGAAGGCCAAGGCACTCAAGGGACAGTTCAACTTTGACCACCCAGGTATGTCATCACTCAAAACTATTTTTTTTTGTCATTTATCTAGTAACCAACAGGCCTCATCCCATCCATGTACAATCCTGTCACACGTTAGGCTAAGACAGGCCTGTGTTAAAGGTCTGCTTGCCTGTTTATAGCCATGTCTCCCATAAGGGCGGTTAAGGTCAGCCGGTGTATTTATATCTTGCAGCAGTCTGATCTGGCTGTAATCTGTCTATAATCAGTCTGTAATTCTGACATTTGGTGTGTGTGGTTTGCATGGCGACTGTCTGGTGCTCTTATCATCTTGTAGTAACATGTCACTTCCTGCTGGGAATACATCCGGATCTACCATATACGAAAGTTTTTGAGTGTGTTGTACTCTTTTCTTTCTGTCCGCCACAGATGCATTTGATAATGATCTCATAGTTGCAACTCTATGGGACATCATGGATGGCAAAACGGTGCAGATCCCTGTTTATGACTTTGTCACCCATTCTAGGTGAGTCAGTCTACAACCACTGACTTTTGCTATTGTTTGGTGGTGTTTACCCAATTTATTGTATTGCAGTTGTTTGCCTTGTGCTGAGCAGTGACACACATTTAAAACTTTTGTTTCCATGTTTATCATCTTTCACATGGCAGGAAAGAAGAGACCGTGACTGTGTACCCTGCTGATGTGGTGCTGTTTGAGGGCATCCTGATGTTCTATTCCCAGGACATCCGAGACCTCTTCCAAATGAAGCTGTTTGTGGACACAGACGCAGACACGCGGCTCTCACGCCGAGGTGAGACATGCGAGCATAATTGAAACCACAGAGAAGAAACCTTTCCCAAATTCTATTTTTAAAAGACAAGAGGCAAGTCTCACAGATGTTAAATTAATGATAACCGTACGCTTAATGTTATTCTCCCCAGTGCTGCGTGACATCAGTGAACGGGGACGGGACTTGGAAAGTGTCCTGGCGCAGTACATTACTTTTGTCAAGCCAGCCTTTGAGGAGTTCTGTCTGCCTGTGAGTGCACATCCTACATGAAAACTATTGCGACATTCAAGTTGTGACTGTGTCCCCGGATATGGACTCATTATCAGCCGTGTTTTGTCTTTGTTGTTGTTTAGACGAAGAAATATGCTGATGTGATCATACCCAGAGGAGCTGATAACCTTGGTGAGTATTTTTGCATTGTAGGCAGATTTGTAGAACAAACTGCTTTTATAGAAATCATGTGAAAGCCCTGTTAGAGATGTTTTAACACACTAGCCTCAACAGAGTGTAGAGGGCACAGCAGTGTTTATTATGCTGTGAGCTGAAGGACGTGAAAGCCTCCACAATTCTGAAAACATAAAACTGTTTTGTAATTAGAATTTATTTCTCAAGTCAACAAAATGGTCAGTCAAAACCATGAACACTGCCAACTCTGACTGCATGTCTCCGTCTCTCAATACAGTTGCCATAAACCTTATAGTACAACACATTCAGGATATTCTAAATGGTGGCTTAACCAAACGGCTCAACGGCTGCCTGAACGGTTACGGGACGTCCCAGAAGCAGCAAAGCATGGAGTCCAGCAGCCGGCCTCACTGAGCATGATGCGGCTTTCGAGAAAGGACGAGAATGTTCATCTGTACGCAGTGCATGTGGCTACACATCGCGGCTAATAAGGCAGAAGAAATTGGCAAGAAATGAAAGCAAGGTCATCATTTCAGAATGGTTGTTCGGACGTTGTCGTAAGGTGTATCTTGACAAATGGAAAGAAATGATTTTTTTGAGCTGGTTTGAGGCAGTTACATTCAGGTTTTTACTTTGTTCCCCCCTTATTTTCACTGTTTGTGATTGAAGGGGGAGGAGTACAAAGAGGTTCAACTTGAGTCACTTCTTGTTTGATAATTGCTGCTTGCATTATTACAGCACTGAAACGGAGGAAAGATGTGTCCAGCAAGATTTCCCATCACTTGATATCCTTAGCCTTTAACGGTGCAACACACGCAGTGTAGCAATGTTCTGTTCAATGGCAGGGCCTTACCTTATTTCTGCAGACTACCCTGCGTGACCCAGTTCCCTTTATCAATGCAACTTTTTCAAGCTCTAAACAAATATTTTGAAATACTGTAATTATGGGTTTCTTGTGTTGTACATTAGCCTGAGCAGTATTTGCTTTGTCTTGTGTGAATCTGACATTTTGAATCAGAAACATTACAGTCAAGTCAAAACAACCAATTTCCACCTCAAGTCATTGGATGTATAATGACACACCACCAAAGAAATAAAGTTTTCTTTGCTGTGTTCATGGCCAAACTGTGTAATACCTCTTTTTTTCCCCCCCGTTACTTTTTTTAGTAATACTGAGGCATTCCTGTACTGTAAATCACTTAATGAGTTTAGTGATAACTAAATAACAGTATGATCAATTGCTCTTTATGTCACAAAGTTATTTACCTGTGATTCCTTTAAGCTTGAACTGGGGGTATTCCTGTCAGTTTGGGAATGTTCAATGCAGACATATGCAAGTTTAATTTAAATTAAGTACACGCTGACTATTGTTATTTGTTACTAAATGCATTCAACTGTAACACATCTTACATTATTCTTAATGTAAAAGTTGGTCTATGCTGTTTGCTTCCTGTGTACATTTTTGTGATAAAGTTCTCAGGTAATGTATTTTTGTTCATTTTGCTCTGTTGAATTAACATGATGCTTGTCCTAATTATGTTTTGATTTTTCTTGATTAACTTGTGATATTGCACCGCCTTATGCAAGGTCTCATCTGTCCTTTTTGTACAGTGTTCTGTATCAAGCTGCCTCTTAAGCAACTCCTGCTTAATGCCCTATCCTGGATGAATGATGTGACTCATTAGAAGTTGCAAATGTTGAGCTCCAAAGCGTATATCATGGAAGAAAGATGCTCATTCCCTCAAGCCACTTCAACATAATGTAGCAGCAATGCATGCACTATAAATTTGTCAAAAATCCCTGTGTTAGGACAAACTACGAATAAAAGAGGAATACAATTTCAACAGTTTACTTCAGTCAAGAAACTTGCTGACAGAAGAAAAAAAGCACCTGATTAAATGGGCAACAATACAGTTAAATATGAATACAGTTATCAAAAGTATGCATTTAATGTGTCAATAATAGTTTATACTAAAGTAGACTGACTAGTCCTCCCCCAGGATGTTTTATCACAAATCGCCAAAATAAAAAAAAAAATCACATTTAAAACTGTCATTCTGCATAGGACGTGTATTAATGAACTATGTCGCTTCTATGAGTCCATATTACTCCCTAGAAAAACAGAGCCCACAGAAAAATGGAAGAATGCAGTCCAGCTGAGGAGGCACATGCATCCCTCTGTCCTCATCCAGCATCTTTTCTGGACGTGAGGAGAGGGCTGTGAGTGTCCTCCTGCTCCAGGTGAGGCTGTCATACCTCAGCTGACTCCTTGACCAAGCCGTTACCAAACAGGCAGCGGTACAGCTCAGTCCGTGCCTCGTCATTCATTGAACTGTGATCGATAGGAGCCATGAAATTGACCAGCTTGCTGTGGATGTGGAACCTGACTTTGCGTCCCTTGCTGGCCTTGGTGTCCACCTTCTTCTTGATCTTACTGCGTAGCTTCTGGATGGCCAGCCACTGCCTGCCCATCGCCACCTGGTCGTTTGGGTCTGCCGCACTGGTCTTGCGTTCGATCAGCTCTCTCAGCAGCTGGTGGTAGAAGTCGTCGTCGTCAAAGATGTCCTCGTCCAGGTCTTTGAGATGTGTGTTTGCTTTCAGCTGCTGCTCTGCCTCCTCGCCCTCTGCGGGGACGGGTGCAGGAGCCTCTCTTTTCCCGAGGACTCTGTACTCTGAGCGTCGGGTCTGGGTGCGCCTCACCAGCCTCTCGTTGTCCATCAGCACCTGCTCCACCTGAGTCAGGATGTTCCTATCAAACGCCCCGAAACCCTTGCTGCTCTTGCCCATGGTCAGCCTGGTTTTGTCGTGCCACTTCTGCAGCGTGGTGTTGCGGTAGGGCTGGAAAGCGGCAAAGCGTTTGGCCATGAAGCCGGGGTACTCTGCCATCTCCAGTTTTCGTTTAGGGGGCCCTGTGGACGCCCCTGTGTCCTGCATGTCCTCGTCGTCGTCGTCATCATGGCTGCCGATATCCTCATTCTCACTCTGGGCCTCTGCTCCCCAGGTCTTCCCCAGGGAGATGGATCTTGTGTCGGGGTTCTGGTGCAGCAGCTGATCCTGCAGCTCCAACAGAGACCTCTGCAGAGCCTTTAAAGCTTTGTGGCTGTTCTTCAGCGCTCCCGCAAGCTCAGCGCCCCCCCTCCTCTTGAACTCTGGGAGAGTCTGCGGTTGTGGAAGCTGATTGGCCGTCACAAGGGCCTTCTGGATTTTGATTCGCCCCTCAAGGAGCTGGTCCCACAGTGCAAGCTGGTTCTTCACAGCCTTCCCTTTCTCCACTTCCTCATCTACTTTATCCTGGGAGAATGTCCTGACAGCTCCCTCATCCTCTTCATCACCATCTTCCATCTCATCCTCCTCCGAGCCATCATCCTCATCACTCTCTTCACCCTCAGACCCGCTGCCCTCGCTGTCCTCACTCTCTCCCAGGTCGTCCATGCCCTCTGTCAGCTTGTGGAAGTCCGTCTCTTTGGGAAAGGTGATGTCAGCGTCCATCATCTTAGACTGCAGCATTTTCATGTCAGCTTCATCATCTTCCTCCTCATCGTATTCATCTCCAGCTTCTTCCTCCTCCTCCTCCTCATCTCCACTTTCAACCTGATCATCCTCTGAGGAAGCTTCATCTTGCTCCTGCTCCTCTATATCATCCTCATCGTCTCCTACCTCTTCTACTTCTTCTTCTTCCCCTGCAGATCCGTCACTATCCATCAGCAGTTGTTGACGTGACACGGGCTTTCCCACGTACCGGCGGTCTGTCTCCAGAAGCAGGGATGTGTTGTGCTTCCGCAGGACACTGACGCCGAGCGCGTCCTCGTCCTCGTCTTCATTAAACTTGTCAACGACCTTGGCTTTGGTCGCTTCATCGTGGTCATCCTCTGGATCCGCGAATTTAGGCAGCGGATTGAGTAAATCCTCCAGCTCCTTGGAAACAGAGCCGGCCATCGTTGGATACCGACCACGCGTGTGCCCTCCGACCCTGCGCGCAAGATGATGATGTCACTACTGTCCGACGACTTGAGCAACTGCGCATGCGTCACCAGAGGCGCAAAGCGGTCCTTGGCTCCCAGTCCTCTCGGTTAGCTTCTCCCTCGGACTTTTAGAGAGACTGTTGCCTTCCGAGGAGTGAAAAATGTCAACAAGTGACTTCTATTTGCGATATTATGTTGGACACAAGGGGAAGTTTGGACACGAGTTCCTGGAGTTTGAGTTCAGACCTGACGGTGAGTTTTAGGCGGCTGTTTCTTGTAGTCTTCCTGTTAGCACGCTAACACTGCGAGCGGCTATGCTAGATGTTATTCATTAGGCCGCGTTGTAGTGAACGTCGAGATGCTAGCGCCCAGTTTTCTAGCGTAGTTGGTTGTTTCCATCTGAATTAAAATTGTTATATCATAGTTCTCGCACAACTCTTGCGTCTAGCCTGTAACTTATTCGTGTGAACTTGGTCATATTTATCTAAGGGGATCAGGAATGTGATGCGCCATGTGCGGTACACAGGTCTTCCCCTAGCACCTTCGTCTGGATTTGTGTGTGTGTGGCGATTGTAGTTTTTTGATTGAAAACGTGGCTAAAAAACTAACTTTTCCTTGCAGGTAAACTCAGGTATGCAAACAACAGCAACTACAAGAATGACGTCATGATCAGGAAAGAGGTATGATAAAGTTTTGTGGGTTATTGAGGAGTCTTATGAATACTTTAGCCCTCGCGAAATGTTTGGGTTTATTCGCCATTTTGGTTAGAAACTTTATAAAACATGGAATGGTGAGCGAGAATCGCCTGAAAACTCTCAAGAGGCTTGAAAAGTGGCATTTTCCAGCCAAATAAATAAGCATACACAATTATTCTGTGGCATACCAATAATCAAAGAAAAGACACACAACATAGTATAGCACTTTGGCAACAACACATCCCATAAATGCCCACCTATTACATGAGTATGATGAATTAAGTCATAGTCATAAGACTCTCACAAACACACACATCACAGATAGTTTCATTCTATCATTAACATTGCTGGGCAAGTTAATCCAGATGTCTGATGTTGCAGTCATTTCATTTGCCCTTTGCAGCTGCACTAGATTTAAGGTGCACGAAAATCAGTTAAAGTGTGTATGGACTGATAAGACAGTGTTAAAAGGCTTATACAGAGTGATAAGCATGTTAACATGAATTAAGATTTCCTAACTCATTCTTCAGCTCATCAAGTTGTTTTTTCTGTCTTCTCCAACCCAGGCCTATGTACACAAGAGTGTGATGGAGGAGCTGAAGAGGATCATTGACGACAGTGAAATCACCAAGGAGGACGATGCGCTGTGGCCTCCGCCAGACAGAGTTGGCAGACAGGTTCGTCCACCAAGTTCACATGCAAGCTTCTTGTCACTGTTTGGTTTTTCTAACTTCTCCACACACTGATCTGTCTTTCTGCATCCTTCTGGCTTAGTGAAGGCCATCTGCAGCCAAAAAACTCTTTACAGTTGAAGAAACTTCAATGCATTGATTAATTGCACTTTGACCAGTCATGTTCTTGAGATCACATCTCAACACTGAACCTTTTTCCCCGTTTAACTCTCACAGGAGTTGGAGATTGTCATTGGAGACGAGCACATTTCATTCACAACTTCCAAAATTGGCTCCTTGATTGATGTCAACCAGTCAAAGTAAGTACTTTTTCCAAAAGTTGTTGGAATAACCATTTGGCAAAGGCAGCCTTCACAGCTAAATTGGCATAAGTCATAAATCTTTAATTTTTTTTTTGTCAGGGACCCTGAAGGTCTTCGCGTGTTCTACTACCTGGTTCAAGATCTGAAATGTCTTGTCTTCAGTCTCATTGGTCTGCACTTCAAGATCAAGCCTATCTAAAATGTGGATTTTATTCATTTGAATTGCTTTGGATAATGTTTTTCCTGTCGTACCACAGCATTTGTACATTTGCTTTTGATGGAACTGTTTTTTTATTTTAAATAAAGGGTTAGAAAAACTTCAAATTCTTTGGTCTAATTTTTTAAAATGTAGAAAATTACTTGCAAGTATCTTCTGCTGGACACTTTCAAGTGTTATTTTCAACTTTTTGAAGTAATTGCATTTCCAGTGCGGTTAATGGCCATTTTCTCCGTTGTGTGGAAATCCTATTGCAAGATGTTTGTTGTTATATAAGCATTTACATGAAAAAACACAAAAAACACGATTAAATCAATTTTATTTCAAAATGTTTAATCACAATCAGTAAGGCTATCAGTGACAACAATGTTGACTCTTTAAATACAATAATTGCACTGACCATTCATAAATGCTCCTTGTGGGAAATTCAGTTCATTTTGATAAAGGCACAGATTCTGTCCCCAATCTGTAATGGTTGCAAAATATTGTTTCAGAAATACATTTTCACCGTAGAGAATAGTTAAAGGTTTGTGTTAAAAGTCTAGTTGCATCAAGTATGTCAGCAGTTTTTTTTTAGTTTTTTTTTTTAATGATGGCAATCACATTATTGGTTTAACCATTAATCATTCTAGGCCACAGTTAACACACCAACATGAGGATAGTACAGAGATCCATCAGAATGGACTAAGCTGTATAATGAAGTTGCAGGATTCAGTGTCTATTTATGTATTGCACAGACTGTATGACATAATGCATACAAACCTAACAATTTTTCTATTGCAGATGTTTGATGTAGTTCACCAGACCACATATCCACAGTCTGGGGCTGAGGTTTAAAAGGTTAACTGTTTTCCTATTTGTGGTTTAATTAACAGTTTAACTTCACAAAAACTTTGGTGAACTGACAAGATCACTTGTTCCTCACCTACAGTAATAACCAAGCCTCATCAAAATAAATAACTGTCAAAACTTAACCTTGACATGTATATTACTATTTCTGAGCAAGTATTTAAATATTTCCCAGTATTCTTCTCTGGAGACTGCTGTTTAATTTTTTTATTCATTTATTTTTTTCCAAAAATACAATACTCCGTCTCTGCTAACATTGTGTATCTTTGCCCAGAAAATGTTGGTCAACAGACAGGAGAATGACTGCCTTCACATTCACTTTACAGTAAAAATGCTTTTTTTCTCTTCGGGGATGAGAAGCACACCTCTTCCTTAACTGATGGGCTTTCCTTCCAGGACAGTAAAGATGTCCTCTAAGGACTTGTGGACACACTGCAAGAACTCATGGACGTTACGATCCGGGTAGCTAGACACATTGCAGCCGATCCAGTTGTCATGGACGCCGTATCCCACGCCGAAGCCGTCGGGCACCACGGGGGCAAAGCCACCAAGGTTCACGGCTGGACTTGTGAGGGTGCTGGTAGAGAGGATATTATGGTTGATGGCGGTGTAAGCTGGGTCCTTGTACAAGCTGTGCAGAGCCTGGCCCTTAGTGTTGGCCAGGTAACGCAGGGAAAAGAGGTGGCGGTCAAAACCTTGGCCTGTGGAGGGAAACAATAAAAGCCACTGATTAGTATAACAGGAGACCAGGAGGAGATCTTGAATGGGAGATTGTTGAAATTAGGGTTACTTTGATACCGGCTTTGGAAAGTCAATACCAGTGCATTTTGGATTGAAGGTGACAATAGTGGCTAGTTGGTGCAGATCCAGTATTTTCTCTATAGGACAATTTCCATGCCTAACATTGATAGATCAGCCTAATCCTGGCTGCAGTGGTGACCAGGTTCAATGCACATCTAATACCATTAAAAACCAAAGGAGTGAATTAATCACTTTGGTTGTAAAATTTAGATAAGATAATTACATTTGACCTCATTAGAGGTTTTATGTCCAATGATTTAGTGGCTCAAATCACGTAATATGCCATTATTCACTTCTTTTTTTTTTTTTTTTAATGCTGGCATTGGGTTTATTTAGCTCAGCTGGGGCAGTCTTTCCTGTTAATACATTACTTATGACTGGCAAAGCACACAGCAGGCTCTTGATTGACAAATTAAAAATAAACCAACAAAAAAACTGTCAGGGACAAACTGTAGTTCTAGTCATTAAACTTTGCCTCAGAGAGTGATTTCAGAATTAAGAACTGAGGCTGTTTCTTTTACCTGCAGGACTGGCTCATGAATTTATGAAAAAGTCATTAGAATACAAGCTGAAATGTTTTGTATACATACCCATAGCTGCTTCCTTGGTGAGCTGGCCGTGATATTTAGAGCACTCACTGAGCATGGCCTGCAGTTGCTCCACACTGTGCTGCCCTGGCTGGCTGACAAAGGCATGAGCACAGCGTTTTGTGTGAATGGTGGCTGGACGAATGGTCTCTGTGCGGCCGTGCTTGAAAGCTGCAGTGCTGCAGGACTCGTATGTGGCCACGGTCTTTCCGTACTGCCTCAGGAAGCCCATTTGAAAAGCCAGCTGGGCAATAGCATCCGGACTTAATTTGCTTTTCTTCAACTGTTCCTTCCCGCCCTTCTTAAACTCCATGGCATCAATGGTGAGTTTGGACACAGCCGAGTTAAAATTCTCCTTGGCTCTCGCAATCCCGTTCTCCAGCTCACTGTCCAGCTTGAACTGGAGTCGGCGAACGGCGGAGGCTGAATCCACAGCAGCAGCAGCAGAATTAGGGTTTACCAGCGGCCGCTCTGTGGTGTCTTTGAAGATCTCGTTCTGGAAGCGGAGCACAGCCACACCGTCGCCCCAAGAGTGTTCGAAATTGATGGCTGCCTGTCCGTCTTTGGTTAGGATGACGCTGAAGGACTTGTCATACCACCGGTTGCAGCCATCACCATGCAGCATGTTGTGGGAGATATGAATATGGTCCCGCATGGTCTCTTCATCCAGACAGAGACAGAAGAGCGCGCTATCGACAACCTGCAGGGTCTCTCCATTTCCAGCAGCCAACAGCTTGTCCCTCAGTCCGGCCCACACATCCCTGTTCTCGCTGGTCAGGACCCCGAGAGGAAAGGCAGGTGCTGGGGTTGGGTCAGACAAAATGTACTTCAGGTGTGACTGGATCTCTGCAGGCTTCACCAAATTCCCATCCCTGTCTACCACATCAAACACATACATGTTGCCTTTCCTCATCACAAGGAGATGCCGTCCTTTGTCATCTGTAAAGAGCTCATCTCGCCCCCGCTTGGGGATGCGAGTGGAATTGAAGAGGCGAAAGTACTGGGACATGTCCAGAGGGTATGCGTTCACCATGTAGGCTCCATACCAAGACAGTGCTGAGGGGACCCAACGGATGAGCTTCTTGAAGCTTTCTGTGTCACTCTTGGCTGGGTTGAGGTGAAAAACCTCCGGCTCCAATAATCCAGCCCGCAGTGTCTTCATGAAGCGCACTGCAGAGCACACCATGTTTGTTCCACGCACAAGCTGGTCGTTGTACTCCATCTTAGGGTCGGGATTGAAGGACATGAAGGGGTTGAAGTTCAGCACCACAGAGTCACGCGCAGACAGGTACATGTCAAACCATGGACCTAAAAGTTAACGTGAGTAAATTAAAGGACGCTGTACTTGTATACATTGCAGATGCCAAGTTTCAGGTTGATATTCACCTGAAATGTAGCTGGTGTGCTTGTTGCTTTTGTCCTGGGCTACCAGCTCTTCATGCAGCTGTTTCCCCACACCACTCTGGAAGTCCTGCGTAAGCTTCTCCGTTGATCTAAGGACACATAAAAGGTTAGCTCTGATGCAACGTGCTAATCATGATCCAAAGTGTGATGATGATGAAAATGTGGGTGTCTTTGTACTCACCTGAACTGGTCATCATCCAGAAGTGGCCTCTGAGCAGCTAAATATCTCTTGATAGTATCTTCCAGTTTGGGGATGGGTAGCCTAAACAGGTGACACAGGAATAATGCAATAGCAGATCTGTAGCTTACAACAGACTGGTGACAATTTGAAGGAGTACCCAACATAAAACAGTGAGGGTGTCTGCTTGCTCTGTTAATGCTCTGAATTTTCCTGCCATGATTTGGGTCCACTTGTCCCCTTAGAGGAAAAGGCACAAGGGCTCGCTGGATAGTTTGAGGAGAATAAAAAATATGTAAAGTATACTGCATGCTATAGCTTTCACAGTCACCAGATCTCCACCTATTTGAACACCTATGTAAGATTTTGGACCGACATGTTCAACAGCACCACCCACCACCATCATCAAAACACCAAATGAGGGACTATCTTTTTCCATCCCGGCAGTAAAGTCCAGACACGTGTAGATTTTACACCAAGGAGCACTAAAGCTGTTCTGGCGGCTTGTGGTGGCCAAAACACCTTACAAAAACACTTTATGTTAGCCTTTAATTTGTCCCGTCTGTATGTGTGTGTCACCACCCCCTCGTGGCCATCCTGTGCTCGAGCTCAAGTCAATTGTGCACTTTGACCTACATTCCTTTTAAAGCTTAACGAGTCACCTTTACATTGAACACCCTTAAGCACACAGATCTGACAGGTAATGTGGGTTCACTGAGACTACACTGAAACCCACTACTGATTAGTACAAACTGAAATGCAATGTGGAAATGCAGAGCCGGAAAAGAAAAAAAAAATCACATTCATCTCCTCACCTGGGTAGGCTCTTCTGATAATGCATCGATGGCACAATACTTTGGTGCAGGTACTCTGCTGAAGCCCCATTTTTGCTGCTGTAGTTTCGCCTATCGACAGCCAAGGCGGCAGTCCTTAAATGGACCAGACTGACATTTTTCCTGAGAGAGGCACTGCACTGCATCGAAAGCAGACTTGCCATTGTATGAGCCAGGGACTTTAACTCGTTACCTGACGGTGTGTGGTCAAAACTCAACAAACCTGACTTGTTGTGACAGAAAGAAAAGCACAAACTACAGCGGTATTAGCGTCGCCTGCTGTCACCGTGTCCCGGCTGAAAACGGCAGCTAGCGGCAGCTGTCCTCAGCTAACCTGTCTGATCCCAGCCTGTCCGCCAGCTGTGAGCATGCCTTCCGCCAAAATCAACACGACGCTTCGCTGCTGCACGTATAGTCTCACCTCTGCCTGGCAGTAAACAAAAACAAACAAATAAGCAGGAAAAAATAGAATGGATGCTACATCAGGAAGTTTAAGGGACAGGCGAAGTCACGTGACTTATTCTTCGTATTCGTCCGTTTCTTCTGTTTCTTCTCCTTCGTTAATTTTCGGCACATTAGACGACACCAGACTCACTGCTGCCACCTACAGACGAGAAACGGAGCTATTCACCCTGCGTGCCATAAATGTATAATCTTATCCACAGTTTGTTGGGTGTCATGCAAGGTTATTACAGTTCAGTAAAACTAAACTAAAAGCTAAAACTAGCTGTGAAAAAAACATTTTAATTAACTGAAATAAAAATAAAAACTAACAGAAGCAATTTTTGTTCTTACAAAACAAACCAAAATAAAATAAAATAAAATAAAATAAAAACACACACACACAGACAATGTCGTTAGTTTTAGTGTTTGTCAGTTTTTTCAAATTTGTCAACATAATGAGCATGGGGAGGCGTTGGTGCTGATGTTTAGGAGTGTTGTGTGTGATACCTATTGTGAATTTCTTAAAACTTGCCCCTGACAAACATCACCCATATTATATGAAAAAAAAAATATAACTAATACTGAAATTAATAAAAGCTAAAATACTAAACTATAATAACTCTGGTGTCATGATGACCATACATACCGAGTCTTAAAGGAAAATCCATCTTCCATTTCTCTCACCTTGACACTGATCACTGGTATTAATTTTAGTTTCATATTTATTGGATGTGTGCTTGTTGTCTGTGTTTAACTGTCTTATTAATTTCACTGATAAGGAGTAGCGCTCCTACACCCAGTGGCCACTTTATTACGTCCACCTGCACAATCTAATCCAATCCAATCCAATCCAACTGTTCTGCCATAAACATTACCTTTATGATACCTATAATGCTCAGGTTTCTTTTTGGACTGGACTGCATTTTATTCAGAGGTGTTTCTAATATTCTGTCCCCCTCATGTATATAAATAGGAAGGACAAAAAATCAGAAACACCTCTCAATATAATGTAGTCCAGTACAAGAACTCAGCTCAGTAATATATATACCTCAGTAATAAACATAGAATTAAATTTACACATTCTCCACCATGTCAACAAATACTTAACATTATAAACTTTCTTAAAAGGTAGACTTTATGGCAGCGTTGTTGCACTGAACTGCATTAGACTGTACAGGTGGACCTGATAAAGTCTAAAATATGGCCAGGAGTCAGTTGCTAAACTTTATTTATCTATGGATATATCCTATTTACGGTATATACAGGTGTTTTTCCCAGTATGCTAACCTTTTTTTCGCATTGCCCATCCAAACAATTCCACTGGCCATCCTTTATTAAATTATCAAATGTGAAAGGTCAAATCTACAGCATCCCTAAGCTCAAACCATAACATCTGCCAATATATTTTGTGCAGGAAAACCAGAATTGTATCTAGTAAACGTTACTTGGCATGTTTGTCCACTTGATGGTGTTCTGGATTAACAGGCTCTCTATTTCTGCTGTTTTATTCCAGCCGGCCCTCTGGCCAGCAGGGAGCAGTGTCTTCTCGATCAGAGGACGTTGTTGTCCCCGGTTCAACGGGCTGTGTGTGGTTTGTGTCCACGGTCTCCACTGGAGCCACACCCCTACTCCAGGCGAGCATACACACTCTCAAAGCAGCATCACATTGGCAGGGCTCCTGTGGCCTGGCGAGCGTTCAGCCTATCATTTCTGCTGGGCGAGAGAGTAATCAAGCAGGCTTGAGGTTGACGCTTGGCCTTAAACCCTCCCCCACTCACTAACCTCTGCCACCAGCCACCCCCCATCCCCCTCAACCTCCCTGCTGTACAAATGCAACACAAGCTGGGAGTTAAGAGGGTGACAGTTCACTGCCTCCATTAGACTGATGAGATTTTCTGATGTTTGCCTCTACTCCTAAGACAGCTGTGTACATTAAATGCAGTGTCATTTGCTAGCCTGCCCTCTTTGCATATAAACACACTATTCTACATGTTTATTCTCTCTTATAAAGCTGTCTGATTGCATGACACCACACAGCTATTCCCATCCATGCACCCCTGATGGCACCATTTATACTGCCACATCCCGTATGAAATATATTGTTTGGTAATAACAAAAATTGTATGGCTGTTTATCTGAGACAATGGAGTCACGTGAGCTGAGATGCAAGTTCATGTTCAGTGCTTTAATGCCGTGTCAACACAGTGCAGCTCACGACCATGGTTATTATAGTTCACTAAAGCTAAATTACAACCTAAAACTAAGTGTGGAAAAAGACATTTTAGTCAACTGAAATAAAAATAAAAACTAGACTTTCAAAAAAATAAAACTAACTGAAATGATATTGTGTATTAACAAAATAGGCTAAATTAAAATAAAAATATACAGAAAATGTCTTTAGTTTTAGTATTTGTCAATTTGGTCAAATTTGTAAACAAAATAATCACGAGGAGGTGTTGATGCTGACTGTGGATCACTGAACACTGAAACTGAAAAAAACTGAACTAAAATGAAACCTTTTTAAACAATGAAAATTAAACTGAAACGATCAAACCCACTCTGGAAAGAAAATTAAACTAAACTGAACTGAAAATAAAAAAATAATTACTAAAAAAAAAAAAAAAGAACAAGAAAACTATAATCCATCTCTTCACAACACACCTACAACATAACAGTATAACAGTTAACACTGTCACATTTATAGTGGGAAAGATTGAAGGAAGATATCTGAAAGATTCAATGTGAACTCTGTCGAAGGACTTTTCTTTCAGCAGGATTCGTGCGGACTTTCAAGCCTCTGACTGAAGCTGGTCTTTCAAAGACGGCCTTGGGAACATGTCAGTCTCTTATGGGGATCCTCTGGGTGTCGCTGACAGGGTTTGAAACCATGAAACCGCCACATTACACCTACAGGAGCTTTTATGACATCCCATTCTAAATCCATAGGTATTAATATGGAGTTGGTCCCCTCTTTGCAGCTAGAAGAAGCTTCCACTCTTCTGGGAAGGCTTTCTACAAGATTTTGGAGTGTATCTGTGGGAATTTTTGCCGATTCATCCAGAATAACATTTGTGAGGTCAGAAACTGATGTTGGACGAGAGGGTCTGGCACTCAATTTCCGTTCTAGTTCATCCCAAAGGTGTTGGATGGGGTTGAGGTCAGGGCTCAGTGCAGGCCAGTCAAGTTCCTCCACGCCAAACTCACCCAGCCATTTCTTTATGGAGCTTGCTTTGTGCACTGGGGTACAATCATGCTGGGAACAGTTTGGCCTTCCCCAAACTGTTCCCACAAAGTTGGAAGCACAGAATTGTCAAAAATGTCTTGGTGAGTTGAAGCAGTAAGATTTCCCTTCACTGGAACTAAGGGGCCGAGGCCAAGCCCAGAAAAACAAGCCCATAGCGTTATCCCACCTCCACCAAACTTTAGAGTTGGCACAATGCAGTCAGGCAGGGAAGGTTCTCCTGGCATTTGCTGAACCCAGACTCATCCACCAGACTGCCAGATAGAGAAGTGTGATTGGTTACTCCACAGAACATATTTCCACTGCTCCAGAGTCCAGTGGCGGTGTGCCGCTCCATCCAACGCTTGGCATTGTGCTTGGTGATGTAAAGCTTGAATGCCATGAAGCTCCCGGCGCACAGTTTTTGTGCTGATGTTAATGCCAGAGGAGGTTTGGAGCTCTGCAGGTACTGAGTCAGCAGAGTGTTGGTGACTTTTACGCACTATGTGTCTCAGCACTCGGCGACTCTGGTGGCTGAGTTGCTGTGGTCCCTCAACGCTTCCACTTTGCAATAATAACGCTTACAGCTGATGGTGGAATATCAAGGAAGGAAGACATTTCACATGCTGACTTGTGGCATCGTATTACATTACTACTACAGTACCAAACTGGAATTCAGAGAGCTCTTTAGATCAAGCCATTCTTTCACAAATGTTTGTAAAGGCAGACTGCATGGCTAGCTGCTTTATTTTATAGACCTGTGGCAACGGGACTAAATGAAACACCTGAGTTCAGTGACTAAGAAGTGTGTCCCAATACTTCTGTCCATCCAGTGCATCTGCGCTCGCTTGCAGAAAACACAATCAGCGCATCTGCGATCGACAAGTCGAGCCTGGAGATCAGTAGGTAAGGGAAGGAACACGGAAGTGCCATCACAGCCATCAGCAAACAACAAGACAACAAGACAAGTCAAAGAGCACACGAGCACGACGCCAAGCTCTCCGAGGCACTTTGAGTCATTTCACTTCACGTTGCAGCAAAATGCCCGAGTTACAGACGGCAAGGTGGGAATATTTCACGTCGTACAGTCTAGCTGGGACATGGTGGATGACAAAACGCTGCTTGTTCTTGAATAATTGATTGAGGTCACCCGGTGTCTTGGTTGCATTGGTGAAGAATAAAGCACGCTAATATGTCTTCAGTTTATTAACCACGAGTCACAGTGACATAATACTCATTTATGTAATAGTCAAGGCTACAATTAGCTTGCTAGCCCACCGTTGGTTAGGGCATAAATCTACCGGCAAACTTAAATTGAGCAAAGTAACCCCGGTTGTGTAATTGTGCAGAAGGCAGCGCCACGATATAGTTATGGCTGCACGATATGGACAGCATTGCATACCTCGATATATATGCGATATGACTATGGCGGGTTCACTCTTATTCGAAAATTTAAGTGTAGCAACAGTGAAAATACAGCAGTCTTCAAAAAACAGCATAATTATACCAAATGGACAGAGAAAATCAAATTTAGAAATGCTTTATTAATCCCCAAGGACATCGCGGGTGAGTTGCTCAGATTCTCTCGAGAATTAAATCATAAGAAGTAGAATAATAAGTAATAAGAAATACTAAAACATTCTGTAAAACGATACAATAAGTACAGAACAGTTACTTCACCAAGGATTTTAGCAATCAGAGCAGACCAAACACTTATAAACAATAACAACAAAAGTATATTAATACCAACTGGATGTAGAAAATGCAGGTACTTCACAAAATATGTGTTCAATCACTGTCTCAGGCTGACCCTAATCCTAAATTAGATGTTGTCCATGTTGTTTTCTTGAATATCGTGCGTGTTTGTTGCAGTAGTGTCACAGTGCCAACCTCTGAAGCACTGGCACTGGAACGGGTGTATAAATCTTGGATTTATGCTGATTCAAGACCATCCTGCAGTGCAGTGTTCAGCCTGGACTCAAAGACTGCCACTGATGGTTAGGCACACCAACGTGAACCATATAATACTGTGAAATTTTAATCTTGATTCACTTGATGCAAGTGGGAGTGACAGTCGAGATGCTCCTGTGTCCAGTAGTCGGCTCTGTTTTGGATGGTGGATGGTGGGGATGCAGTAAATGTTTGGCAGTACGCACTCTAAATTTGAAAACGTGTACACACAGAATGCTTATTAGGTCGATGCAATATCAAGAACCAGTTAGTTGTACCACTTTATTTACTGCTGGATTATTCCACTGTGTATTTGTTTTGTTTTCTGGGTTGACCATGTAAGTTTTATGGACCCGGGTTTATCTCTCTCTCTTTACCTTTGTCCCCAGCAGGCGGAGGATTGAGGCGGTGAACACCAGTGCAAGTGACGGACTGGAGGGGTTCAAGGCGCACGCT
>OMLB01015781.1:30172-40907 GCA_900302555.1 Myripristis jacobus | reverse complement strand
TTAGGCACACCAACGTGAACCATATAATACTGTGAAATTTTAATCTTGATTCACTTGATGCAAGTGGGAGTGACAGTCGAGATGCTCCTGTGTCCAGGGTTAAAATTGAAAAAGGGTACACACAGAATGCTTATTAGGTCAATGCAATATCAAGAACCAGTTTTGTTTTCTGGGTTGACCATGTAAGGTTTATGGACCCGGGTTTATCTCTCTCTCTTTACCTTTGTCCCCAGCAGGCGGAGGATTGAGGCGGTGAACACCAGTGCAAGTGACGGACTGGAGGGGTTCAAGGCGCACGCTGTCTTCCAGGAAATCGACAAGAAGCTGCAGGAGGTGATTGTGTTCCCCAAAAAAGCACTGCCTTGATTCTTAGGGCGCTGCGATTAATAAGCAGCTCAGTTATCAATTGTTATGAGTCTAATCAAGTAAAACAGTGGCTCAATCTTGGTAAGAAAAAAAGTAGGAAACAATAGCACGGCAATAATACAGGGGTTTATTAACAATGATATGACTCAGGCTTCAATTCCAATTATAATTAGTGGAGTAACGTAAAATAAGACCACAAACATGGGTTAGCAATCGAATGCAAGTACAAAAATGGCCAAAAGAAACAACTGTAATAATGAATAAGACAAAGAAACTACAATCATTTACACATGCAAAGTTTTACACCCTGGGAGCAATAACAAACCAGAGAATCCGGTTTTCATCTGGAGCTGTTTAATATGAATAGGCGACAGGCTCTCACAGACGCAGAAGTTAACAATCAGTCGGTAGAGCTGGCACCAAGTCTAACCTCCTCCAGGGTGTTATACTCGTACACTGATCATGGCACACACAACTTTGCGCCACTTGCGACCCGAACCACACAGGAGGTAACACAATCTGGTCATCTCCTTTCCAAATAGGAAACCGTAAGACTGGGTTGCACGTTCTCCTCTATCCTGCCTGGTTTCCGCCAGGTGCGCCAGTTCCCTTCCACAAACCACACACATTTGAATGAGGTGGACTGGAGGCGATAAGAGCTGTGTTTGATACGTTATGGCTTATGGTGTGTGTATCATATGGTATGTTAAGCCCTTTGAGATAGGCTCGTGATAAAGACCAATATAAATATGCTTGATTTGGCTTGACGTGTCACACTACAGCATTCGCCCGTACGGCTTAGCGTGGCACATTTGGATCAGCTCCCAAACTGGAGTTATGTCATATCACAAAATAATGTGGGCTTATTTTGCTGGATTCAATCAGACAAATGGTTCACTCAGAAACCCTGTTTATCGGCACCGGCCTTTTCTGATCAGTCATAGTGGATTCATTACGAGCTGGATGACAGCGCTGTCTGAGTAATGAATCAGCTATGCCGATGGTAGACTAGTCTTGAAGCTTCTATGTGTGGTTTAGTGGAAGAGCTCAGTCATCGCAGACCACTAACCAATCACAGAGATTTGAAGTTGCAGTTTGCCAGCTTGAAAACACGGGTGAGGTTTATATTGTGTGGCCATGTAACATAGACTGAGTTTACTTGCACAGCTTCATGTTCATGTTTCTGTGTGTTTCTACATTCCCAGAAAGGGCAAAAATGGCCATAAAGTGTCTCCAAACTGTTCTGAAGCCACATGTTTGCACTGTAGGTTCAAAAGTCCAGCATTTATCTCATTATCTCCTGGATTTGCACTTGTGCACCACTACACGGTCACTTAAGTGGCAAGCCGACGCTGCCTTCAGATGTTGTCGGTAAACGATAACTCTGAAATGCTTAAAATTCTCCTGTGACTATGAAACACACCTTAAAGTGGTGTGCATAATCTCTGTCGAAATGTTTATTATTGCATATATCCGTAGCTTATTTAAAATTACTGCACAAAATGAATCAAACAGCCCAGTTTCACATTTTTGGCCCTTTACGTACATTTAGTAGACACGTGGCTTTTCATAAGTCACAAGTTTAAATGAACAAAGGTCTGCTGCATGTAAGATGTTTATGTGTTTTGAACAGGAAGGAGAGCAGTTTGTGAAAAAGATCGGGGGAATTTTTGCCTTTAAAGTGAAAGATGGCCCAAACGGACAGGAGGCCACTTGGGTCGTGGATGTGAAGAACGGCAAAGGCTGTGTTCACAATGATGCTGGTAAGAAAACACACGGCGCTAGACAACAATACATGAGCTTCCTGTATTAAAATAATATTAGACTCTTAGTACATAACTGTAATGCAATTTAATCCTCAAAGGCAGTCTGCAGATTTTGATCAGTTCCTTTGAGCTGTTTTGTGTACTTTTGGTGCTCATCTTAATCTTTGCTCATGCAATTTGAATTGATTTTTCATGTTTCCAATGTAATTGCACAATAACATGAGAATTGGACAAAAGATGTATAGGTCAATAAGATAAAACGGCTCCACCATGATGCGCGTTGCTGTTTTTTTTAAACAAGCATTGCAGCAATAGCCTTTATAGCTTTTCTTTTATCTCTCCCTCTCAGCTAAGAAAGCAGATTGCACCATTTCGATGTCAGATGCTGATTTGTTGGCCTTGATGACAGGGAAGATGAACCCACAGACGGTGAGTGTTTTGCTTTTGGTGCGTCATGAGGTGTTTGAAAAGACTCACTTGATCAGATGTTTGGTCGATATTTCACTTTATGCAGTTCTTTGCTATTTCATTTTGTTAACTTGAGGTTTTTGCTCAGTGTTACCTGTCATCGTGATTGCATGTCTCTATCTGATGTTTAGCGGCTTAAGTGATCATTAGTCGTTATCCACATGGCCATAAAACATGATTTTTCATGTGCTGATTTGGAGTTTGTGCACGGAAGTCATGTGTCATGTCCTGCCAAGATAATCTAGAGCACGGCAGGGTCAATATTTAAATTACCCCTTTCTCAAACCTGCCTAATGGGTTGCCTTTAACAATGACATGAACAGGTTTTTGGCGCTTTGTGGCGTCAGCAAATCAAGTCACATTCTCCTATAAGGCATTTTTCAGTTTGAGAAGTTGGAAATTCTGTCGGTTTAAAAAGAAACGTAAGCGCATATGGAAGTACTTCACCACATTGTTAGGGAATTAGGGCTATTATAGGTCGATCTGTAGTTTTTTGATGTTCTGTATCAAGTGCTACAGTCAAGTGCTGGTTATTACCACAGTGTTTAGCCATTATTTTCCACTTGTACTGAAGTTTTGATCCTTTTTTGATGGCCCTTTAAGTTTTACAAGCAACACAGAGTACATGTTTAAAAAGGCAATGCAACCTTTGTATCTAATCTGGAAATTGGATACATATGATATAAGCAAGGACATTTTAGAGACTGTTTAGAGGTCTCGTTGGAAGTGTTTTAATCTTCATTATGTGTACATGGTATGGGCACCTGGCATCGAACAAAGAGCAAAAATAGACTGTCCAGAATTATAAACACAGCGGCCTCCATGATGAACTGAATTTGCTCCTCCTTTCAAGCTTTTTCTCTTTCATGCACCTATTTGGAAGGAAAGATATCTAAAAATTTAAAATCACAACATTTGCCATGATCAGTGTACAGGGAGCTCAGCTTTGGGACACAAACGTTTCTAAAACTAAATTAGCATCGCCATGAACTTTTGCTACACCACTCATGTTGGCCAGATGAAGATTGATGTCAGCTTTGGTGACCAAGTGACCTTTCCTCTTGTGCCACCAGCAGGACCAGTGGGCCACTTGTGCTAGAAATAAGAGACTTGTCCAGTTATGTCTGGTTTTGACAGTGATGATGGCATAAGCTGGAACATCTATCTTTATTTTGGTCTTTGGTCTTTATTTGTTGCATTTTTTTTTTTATTTCTCAGTTGTGCATGTAATAAGTCCTTTTTTGGGGAATTCTTTGACTTTTTATGGTGGTAAAGTAGCATGATGTTAGTGGTATTACAAATATGACGCCATGGCACTATGAGTTTCTTTGGCCACATATGCAGGTATAAAACATGGGGAAAAAAAAGCTTCCCTCAGGGTGTAAAGCTGCCTAAGAGTTGTTTTAATCCCTTTTTTGTTATTTGTCTCCTGTGCAGCTATAAAAAAAAAAAATAAAAGAAACTTTGAGAATGCTTCTTTTGTATGCACCTTGAGTCACTGCACTGTAATGAAAGATAGCTGTAGGCTTTCCAGGAACATGGTGAAGACATTTTCCAATGCATTATCCGCCATTTTTTCGAAAGTTGGAAAGATTGTGTTTCTTTATGTGGTGTTTCTGATATAAAGGCAAGAATTATGATTTCAGTTCTTCCATTTCAGCGTTGCAGAGGCACATGTTAAGGATAGTGCCGTCCATTTTCCTCTTCCCTTCTGATGAATATTTTTCTTATTCGGAGGATTTCTGCTCACTCAGATTAGTCAAATTATTACCTGATGATATGATTTCTCTTTAAACTGTTTTCCCCCCACATGCATTCATTGCTCTAATACTACCCTGACTGTGTTTGTGTGCCATGCACGGTTTCCTGCCCTTTTTATAAGCTGTTGTTACTGTTGCCCCAGTTTCCCTGGGTTGAGTTAATCTCTCACTTTAACTCTTTATTAAAGCAGCCACATGTAGTTCCCTCCAGCACAGACCTAATCATATATATATATGATCTTGCACACAATGTTGGTATTTATTTTTACGTCTTTTTTCCTTAGGCTATAGAGGAGCCCGCCTTGAACAAATTCAAGGTTACTGCTAAGACATTTCTCCTGTATTCTGATCCACAGGCGTTTTTCCAGGGCAAGCTGAAGATCACAGGCAACATGGGACTGGCCATGAAGCTTCAAAACCTGCAGCTGCAGCCGGGCAAAGCCAAGCTGTAGATGAGACATCGAGGTCAGCTGTAGGTAGACCTCGGTGCACTCAATAGAAGACACATTTCTATACCACAGACTTAGCCACTAAGAGTTTAACAAGACAACCGGTGTCAGATAAGTATTAAGGGCCTGCTCGACAACAACCACTCTCATCACTGGACTGGATCACTGTCCCTCTGGTAGACTCAAAGACGGCCTCACCATCCTGGGGATCAGTCAGCCTTGCCACTGTAACTGTGGAGAAAAGGATAGATGGACAGATAATCAATTCACACTAAAGTCCTTGTCTCCCAGCCCCTCTCATGATAATAAGTAGACTAGAGTAGAGAGAGGTGCTCCCTACTTTGCAGTACTAATTCAATGATTTGTTTTGTCTGAGGAAATCTTTGAAACATCCACATTGATTTTTGTCATGTTTGTTTAACCTTTCTCTGCAATTTCCCCTTCTGTCCATTGCTAAAGAAATGTTTCTTCAAATTAATCATGTCTCGTAATATTTTAAGAGCAGATCAACGGCAAGAGTGCAAATTCTCGCGGTCAATTTGTGCAATTACGGAGACAACGAAACAGTCAAGTGCCTTGTCTCAGGTTTGCAATTTGCTGTAAGGTTTTTAACCGAGGGTAACACAACACCATGGATTTGTTTTCGCTGTCCGTCTTTATTAATAGATAGGGTTGGATCAACGTAATTTGCTGCCGTGCTATAACTATTGTACGAATCTAAACAGATTTCTACTGAATAAAGTTGTTTTTGCTGTAACATACTCTTGGTGGAACTGATCTGGATTTGTTTTTTTTCTGAAGCAGTAATTGTATTTAACGTACACCCTTGACCACTTAAGAACTTTAGCGGAACATCTGGCATCAAGTGTGTACTTCTAATATTTTTCCAGACATTAATAAAAAGCCCAGTTCAGCTGAAGTTGCCCTGCAGGCTCCTCCCATAAGTGGCCTCGTTCATGTTTGAGCACAGGTCATCTATTAATGCTCTTCCTGCAGGGTCTTTGACCCTTTAAAAGTCCACAGGGAGAGGACTTTCTTGTTGACAAAAGTTTTTCCACTGACATAATTTTGGTGTACAGTTTAGGATTATATTATTCCACCCTCTACAATAATGTACTGTTCTCGTTTTGTCACTGTCAATTTGGCTGACCCCGTGTGTGTGTGTGTGTGTGTGTGTTCTCTCTGTGTGTTTGGAGGACCTTCCACTTTCCAGCGCTGCAGTGACCTGGTTCCAGACTGCCACGCTGTAGTTTTTCCTTTGTAAATGGAAGAGTGTGGCTAAAACACAAATCTGTTAACTAGCTCTGACCCAGATTCCATTGCAGTATTGGCTTGGCTCAGTTCATTCTCTGGATCCCATTCTGCAGTCACAGTGGAGGTATTTCATTGGTCATTTGTGAGTGCTTTTACAACATGAAGTTTCACTAGTTCAGTCATTTTTTTTTCCATTTGCATTGTGCCGTGCAACCCCCAAACGTCTGTACTGTACATTGTTTAGGCCATCAGCTTCTATAAAACAAAATATATCTGATTAAATCACAGAATGATGTAATTGCTCTAATCATAGTGTGTCTAATTACAGATTGAACTGATTTGTAAATGTTAACATGTCTCAAAACTATGATGAAATGTGTGGGTAACAGACGAGAGGCTGAAAGAAATAATGAAATCACAGGCATTTCTCTCATTCATCATTCACTTTGCTTTTGTGAATTACCACTCAAAATTGATAAGGGGACTGAGTCAGCTATATGGCATTGCAGACAGTTTATGCATTAACTCATAGGACATCTACCTCTGCTCGTCCTTGACACCATGACCTTCACCTGAATAAGCAACAAAAAATGAATATCGGCACACAGGCAGTATTTTTTTTAGTGATTATGGGTGAACAAGAGCCATAACTTACAAAAAACAAAAAAAACAAAAACTTCCCCTTGGAAAATGTAAGGAAAAAGACATCCAAATGCTGAATACACTGACAAGGAAGTGAAGTGCCAAACATCACACCAATGAAGTCTTAACACTAAACTTGTCACCAAAAACAAAAACAAGAATCTTCCAACTTACATATTTAAGGGTTTATTAGACTTGAGAAATATTTTGTAATAAAAAAGGATCATATTTGTTAGTTAAACAGCAACCAGTAATATTGGTGATCAACAAAAGCCTCTTAGGGTGCTGTCTGGTCACACAGACACAGGTGGGTGGGACTCGAGGCCTTTGTTTTGGTAAGGGCCTGCATTAGTGGAAATGGGACAAACTTCTCAGGGTGTTTCTTGCTGGATGATAAGAGTGTTCAAATAGAAGATTAAAAACATCAACTCTCTCACAAAATGCTGACAGGATCTCTGCTATGTGCAAAAAGGGCAGGCCGAGCCACAGCTGTAACTGATAAAAACCATATATACTGAGGAGGATCCTGTTTTCCATTAAAGATGCCATCATGGTACCTTGTTTGACCGTCTCCGTCCACGTCTCTGCACAGTCACTGCTGCTCTTTTCATTCAGAAAACAATTCTTGGACGTGTGCGCAGGTATTGATAGGAAACGATTTTAGAGTATAGCCTGCAATCTCAAGACTTCCTGCTGGTCATGAAAACTTTTATGATCTCTGCCTCCCCGTTCCAACGCTGTGGAACGGCCTGGAGAACAACTTGAGACTGCAACCGGCCACCGAGTCCAAGAAAGTTGTTACGACGATGTAAGATGAATCGGCTGGAATGACAGATGCTCCAAATAACTCGATTGAACGTGTTCCACTGAAACAGCAGAAACTGTTATTAAAAACACTCAGTGGCAACCAGAACCAATCAAAGGAGAGACGGGAGAGCCGGCCTGGCACAATGTGATCACGATGAGCGATATATTTTGTCCCGTCCTCGCTTGTTTGGGAAGAGATTAAAGGCTAAAAGTTAGAGATCAATCTCAGTGTGAAGGCTCACAGCTCAGCGGGCACTGGACCAGCGAGGGAGAGTCCCACAACAACTTCTGGCTCCCCGGCCAGGCGGGACTTGGTGTGTCCCTGTTCCAGCCTCCATCGCTGTTTTCATTCTTCCCTACACTACAAGTCAGTCAACTGTGCGGATTCAGTTTCAAAACGCTCTTTTCCACTTTCTAAACTTTTCTCCCCTTTCTTCATTTTTAAAGGGACACTATGCAAATTAGAAAGTTGTTTGAAGTGAGACTCAACCGACAAATCATAATCATCAAATATGCCTATTCCATTTGGTCAGCTGAGTCTGAAGGGTTCTCATTTGTACGTCTGAGACAGAGGGATTTGTTCTTATTCCCTCTCCAAAACATTCCTCTAAATTCTGATTTCTCTTCCTGACACCATGCATTCAAAATCATGTTATGCACCAGTTCCTGTTGTCTCTAGTAGAGCTCAGTCATACTTTAAAATGTCATCTCCTCTGGGTGTGTGAGCGTGACAGATTTTACTTCAGGATGTTCAGAGGCGGTGCAAAAAACTGTGCAGCTCCTTTATTAAAACATGATGTTTGAATAGCCCGAGGTCTTCACTGTTGACCACCCTCAGTGATTTTGGAAAATGGCTGGCAAATGTCAAGGAAAATAATGTTTTAGCTGTAATAATGCACCCCATATTATCGGTCAAATAGGTATAATGATAGCTATTTGACACACGAGGCCTGTGAATACCCTTTGTTTTTCAGCTGTTCTGCCCTCCGCACAAAAGTAGTAAAAATGAGAAATATAGACGCAGATTGTCCAAATTATCAGCATCCAGAAGCAGTGGGTGAAAATGAGGTGCGGAGTTTAACACACAAACAAACACACAAACACACACACACACATACACAATAAAATCAATCAAATTTCACTTCAACAGGATGAATCGACCCTACGCTCCTGCTTGTGTGTGTTTTCAGTATGAGTGAATTGTGCTTTCAGTGTAACACATTTTAATGGCAGCAGATGTTCAAACAATATGCCTTATGGGAGGTACGGCTATTGAAAAAGAGACCTAATCCAGAAACACGTGGGACATTAGATCATATCCTGTCGCCCCTTTTTGGCAGGCACCTCTTCCACTTCTTCCTTTATTGCTGAAATATTTATGAAAACTCATGAGGTATTTTTACCCAGTGAAAGTTATCTCAGAACATACCGTTGTTAACAAACGGGCTCAAATGTAGTTTTTCACTTAGAAAGCAAGGAACACTTTCTATCAAGCACACTTAATCCCCTGTTCTGCAATACCCTAAAACCGAGTTTACATTGGAAAGTAAGACTTATGTTTTGGTCTTTTCAGGAGTCCGTGCCACATTGCAGTTTTATGTCTTTCCCTGGCTTGATAACAAGTTTTTTCCCTTGCACAGCGTTCAAAGGACGTCGGAGATGCATGATCCAGATTATCTGTTTGAAGTGATCTGGCTTTGACTGAATCCAAGTGCTTCCTATTCCATCTACATGAGTATGATCTCAATTGATTTTTTTTTTTTTTGTAGGTTTGGAAAGTATTTGTTGAATCCAAAGGAAAATTTACCACATTAAAAAGAAAAAAATCAACCAAACAAACTAATCACAACATGGAATTGCATTTCCACAATGCAGTTGGAACACCCTGACCTACAGGAGGGGGGGAAAAGCAATACTCGGGGAAAAATATGAGGGAAAAACACAGAATTTGTGCTTTTGGCTCCCGTTCAGGTCCGAGCTGTCTCTCTTACTCACTCCCTTCCCTCTCTCTTTCCTCCCTGTCCCCCTTCCTTTCTTTTTCTTAACTTTCCCTCTCCCACTCCCACTCTCTCTCACATCTGGAGGGTATCTGGTGTGGCTGTGGCTGCTCGCTTGCTATGGGACAGTCTGTGTTTGGACTGGACGTCAGACTTCACTGGATTTCAGCAAGCGTTGCTTGGAAGTGGTAAAGTAGATCAGCATGCTGTTAATACAGGGTTTACTGATAGTGTGCATGTTTTATGCAT
Source organism: Myripristis jacobus (assembly GCA_900302555.1). Taxonomy (NCBI): domain Eukaryota; kingdom Metazoa; phylum Chordata; class Actinopteri; order Holocentriformes; family Holocentridae; genus Myripristis; species Myripristis jacobus. The sequence continues at coordinate 31,149 of OMLB01015781.1, read as the reverse complement.
GGTGCATGATGTTAGATTGAGCTTTCAGTGTCAGTGTCAGTTTCACTCACCCTTGCATGACATTTTTGGCTTGTGGACAGCAATTCAAACGCTCCGACTCTTTTAGACTACAGTGCAGCCACATGTTGAGGTTAATAGTTATGTTGCGGTGAATAATGCATGCAGACCTCTGCTCTGCTGGGGATGAGCATAAATGAGGGCTTGTCAGCACATCTGGAGACAAACATTATTCTCACTGTAAGTGAATGAATTGTCAGGAAACTTGTTTTTGACTCAGTGAGAGGCTGCGGGAAGTTCTCCCTCGCTCTCCTGATGAATTTATTGTAAGCAGAGGTGACACTGCACAGTGGTTATGGGCAAGTGCACAGGCTTCTCTAGGTGATTTCTTTTCTTTTTTGCTGTGGGCATATTGATTTTGTATGTGTGTATGTGTGTGTGTGTGTGCGCACACTTCTTCCTCAGTGCAGTTTGTTAGCTAGGCAGCTCTGATAGATGGATGGCTTTTAAATGTTTGCCTTGAGTGCTGCGTGTCCGTTTGGAGTATTTCCATCAACACTGGCGGAGATGATTAGAGAGCTTTTTCCTGGCTTCACCAAAACACTGCTGTCCCTGACCCTGGCAGCCCTGCTGTAAAAAGCTTGAGTCAGACAATTTCACTTGATATATATATTTTCCTCATTTTAATGATGTGTCTACTCCTGTGCAAACAGGTTTTTATGCAGGATTTTGGTGTGTGTGTGTGTGTGTAATAATGCTTAGGGTGTGAAAGCAGTAAATGAGTCAGCTGTCACCGACCTATGTTCTCTCTCCAAATTAGCCCTTGCAGTTGGTGAGGACTGAAACTTGGAGCACAGCGGAGAGAGGAGGGAGAAAGCTGGCTGTCTTCCTTATTGGCCTGGTGTGTATACAGTGGGAGCTCTCCAACATGACACATTCATAGCCTCAAAACATACTATTTTTTTCCCTCTATGTAGTGT
>OMLB01015781.1:0-27496 GCA_900302555.1 Myripristis jacobus | reverse complement strand
AGGGAGGGTTAAAGAAAGAGAGGGGGAGAGAGACCGAGAGTGAGAGTGAAAATGGAAGAGAGAGGGAAAGAGAGACAGAGGTAAAGCGAGAGGGGGGAGAGAATGAGAGAGAGAGAGAGAGAGAGAGAGAGAGAAGAAAAAGGATGGACAGATTTGTTTGTGACTTAAAAGGGATGAATAGACAAAGGGGATGCAGGAAGAATAGGGGATTTTTAAGTGCTCACTAAGCCTCAAAGACACCCAATGCTGCTTTAATCCATAAACCATGTTATAAACGAGAGAGCTCTAAACCCATATGAACACTAAAATCTAATCTCACTAGCGTTTCTCGGATTTCTATATTCTGTGTCATTTTGTGCATTCTGGGAGGAGTGGCTAAAATGAGGAAAACGGTGCCTGTGGATGACGTGGTGAACATAACCTGCCATACGGTGTGTCTGCACAACAAGACCCGTTTGGCAAAAGCAGTGGAAGTGTTTATTTCTGTTGGTGTTGTTTTAAATATTCCACTTTCACGGAGAAGGCTGTGTCCAAGTAAACTTTCCACTGCAGCCAGCGAAATACGAGAGAAATCATATCCCCCTCCAGTGTCAGTGAATAATGAAGCCTATTTTTGTAATGTCTGATTAATGCTGTTTTCATTGCAGCTCACCTCAGCACCCAAACACTTACCACCCTCCTTGGTCAGTGCTGATTTTGCTGCTAATCAGCTTACAAGGATCTTCCCGTATACATTTGGCCACAAGCCACAACTGAGGTAAGAATGTGAGTGACTATAACTCCCGCTCATGCGTCTGCTTGCGCCCTGCTATGTTGCTCGCTCATGGCCTCATGTCCCTCCGTCTCTCAGGTCCGTGTATCTCCATAACAACAAGCTGACTGATGCGGGGCTTCCAGACCACATGTTCAACGCTTCAAACACCCTGGAGATCCTCATCATGTCCAGCAACTTCCTGCGTCTTGTGCCCAGGAACCTGCCCTCCACCCTTCACCGCCTCCATCTCAAGGTATACAGCGTGGTAACCCACAACACTGAGCGCTTATTCTCATTTAATCAACCCTTTGGCAAGTTTGCACAGGGCAGCTTTAATTCTTATGTCGTCAATAACCAAAGAATGACATGAGAGAAAATTTATGTTTTACCGAAGGCAAATTTCTCCTAAGGGAAACAATAAGGCTATTCTTATCTTAAAAACTTTGCTGCATCAACTTGCTTAATTATAGAGGTGCTCCTTGTTTCTCTTGTTTTCCTTTCTGCAGATGGTGATAATGATTACTTGTAATGATTGTTTTTTTGGGTTTTTTTTGCATGGCTGACAGAGTAACAAGCTGGAGAAAATCCCACCAGGCGCCTTTGACAACTTGTCAAACCTTAGAGAGCTGTACCTGCAGAACAACCTCCTCAGCAATGAGGGCATGGACAACGAGACCTTCAGGTGGACAGAAATCCTGATGCACAAAGACACTCAGATCAAAGAACACACTTATTGTTCCTGTATCTCTATGGCAATACACAAGAAAAGTGTATCATTACTTAAGGATATGTTTATGTGCTTTAGGTCTACGCCAGACATGAGCATCTACTTGTTAAAGATAATATAACAAAGCTGAAACTGATTCTTTCTCAGGCAGTAGTGAGAAGAACACACAGTGTACACATGGTAAAGGGCCAAACAGCTGATTTGATGACTTCTTCTTTCTCTTGACAGTCAGCTGAGCAGCTTGGAGTGTCTGGACTTATCAAACAACAACCTGAGCGTCGTCCCCAAGGGTCTTCCACGCAGTCTAGTGCTACTGCACCTGGAGAAGAACTCCATCCGCAGCATCCCGGGAGATGCTCTTACGTCTGTCCGAAACCTCGAGTACCTGCTCCTCCACAACAACAAGCTCCGCTCGCGGTCCATCCACCCTACCGCCTTCCAGGTACACTTAATCACCCAATGTTTCATGTCATGCTTTTTAGGCTGTTGTTCAGCATGGCATGCCGGCACAAAAACAAGAGCTGTACTTGATTTAGAAGTTTCAAATTGAAAACAGTGATTGTACAAGAGGTATTCATCTATTTTTTGCCTGCATGCATATTGAGGTATTTGGGATCTTCTGTGTAAAAACACTATTGACCCTCACAAATTTGCATTGAAGGGCTTGAAGAAGCTGCACACTCTCCATATGTACAATAATCTGCTGGAGCGGGTTCCCAGAGGTCTGCCGCGCCGGGCCAAGACCCTTATGCTGCTCCATAACTCCATCTCCGAAATTGGCCGCAATGACCTGATCATGCTGTACACCCTGACCGAGCTGAACCTCAGCTATAACCGGCTGACAAGCTCAAAACTGCACCGTGAGGCTTTCAGGAAGCTGCGAGTGCTGGAAACCTTAGACCTGTCGGGGAACAATCTTCACTCACTGCCCCTGGGCCTTCCCCGCAGCCTGCAAGTGCTGAAAATCAAGGACAACCAGCTGAGCTCGATACCCGATGGCACGTTGACGGGCATGCTAAAACTGCGAGAGATCTACCTGAGCAACAACCAGCTGAAACTAAACTCCATCTACCAGGGAGCCTGGCTGGAGCTCAGCGCGCTGACAGTGAGTGGCTGGGGGAGTGTGAAACACATGAGTGCAGGAGTTGTTACCGCACACATTGCAGGTTTCTCTTAAAGAAACAGTTCACCCAAAACACATGGATACCAAGAATAATCCACAGGCCTCGGGCCAAGGAATTTTGTGGGGAGCTTTTTCCTGCCAAAAAAAAACACCAGCAAACTGCATTGTTTTGGGTATCCGTGTCATTGTTTTTGGAAAGAGCTGATGCTGTTTGAATTTTTCCACATGCAAATATCTGACTTCTATCTTGAGGTCCATAAACACGTACCCATCATCAAATCACACTAAAACTGTCTTTAAGGATAGACAGCACTAGGGTAATGTTTTTTTTTCTGGTATTTTGGGTGAACTGTTGCCACATATCACATGTCATTAAACGGGCAGGAGAGAGACAGCTCTGTCATTAATAATCTCATTGTTTTAGACTCTCGACTTGTCTGGAAACCAGCTGTCACACATCCCCTCTGACCTGCCGGAGTCTCTCGAGTACCTCTACCTGCAAAGTAATCGCATCAGTAGCGTCCCAGCTTCTGCATTCGAGGGCACACCTAACATCAAAGGCATCTTCCTCCGGTAAGATCACAATCACACACACAGCAACACATTACCAAATCTCAAGATCACTTTCACAACCAACACAGAAACCCACTTGAATTAAAGCAGCAGTTCATGAGCAGTTCCTCTGCACTGAAATGCAAGTTGTTTCATTCCATGGCAGCTGCGTGGCATTTACAGTGCAGCAGGGTATATGTCTCAACCTGACACTGAGTCTTCACCATCCTCAGGGCTTTTGTGGAAATTTGATGGGTGGCTCCTTACATAAGTGACTTTTCCATGTGGATTGATCTCTGCTGAGGAGATGGTTATGCAAGTGCCACGGAGGAGCGACTGTGGGGAAATTGATGGTTTTGTTTAGACTGCTCTGCAAGTCCACAAGAGACAGCTGCAGTCAGGCCGCTGTACACCAGCACTCTTTCCCCTTTCAGAAAAAACACTACTCTTTAGTAATCAGCTCAGGGTGATTTGGGGGACAGTAAAAATTATTTATTTTCTTAACTTGTTCTCTTGTAAAAATCTACCTGGACTAGCTCCCCTTGTGGTGAAATTTTACACATATCTTCTGTGGTGCCGTGGTCTGTTACTAATTAACATATTTTACTATTTATTGAGCATTCCAATGTAGCTTCATTTTTAAGTAAAACGGTGTGGTATTTAATCTCACCCCCTCTTCCAAATCATGTGCTCTCAGCAAATTTTCCACATTTGTCTTGCGCTGCTAACCCGCAAGTATTGCTTTCCTCAGTGGGAAGACAGCAGAGCAAAACCATCCAGTTTTTGGACAAGTGCTTTCAGAGGTTTTGTGTGTTTGGTTATCGGTCTGACCCCAACTTAGCTGCTTTAAGGGTTGTGTTTATGGGCCTTGACCTCGTCCAGGCTGTTGTGCTCGTCATGCTGCTCATAGCAGCTGCTGCCACATGAGTTTGAAAATGTTTTTCCACCAAATCCCCCCACAGCTGGGAGCCTTTGGCCTGAGCCAATTTAGTGCTTCTGGAATGCTTGCATCAGTGGGGGTAGGGGAAGGGGGATTTGTGCGAATGTGTCTGTGCATGTGTGTTTATGTGCATGTGTGTTTGTTGCTAATTGTGTCACGGTTCAAGTGTGTTGTACGTTGGGTGTCTGAGTTCATGGGCGGCATATGCAAGCATTTTCACTGATTGATGAAAAATGGGGTTGATACAGTCCATCACAGGTGGCAAAAGTTAAGTGCTTTGATGTAAAGTGAATACCTTTGACTTTGTCTCTTTTATGGTGCATTACATTAGAGTGGGAGCAGCTCAGTGTGACACATAAGTGATGCTCAACAGATGGGCCCTACTGTACTGATCCCTGAACAGAGCGAGGCTATCAAAGGCTCGTAATGACAGATGTGATATGTAAATGCCACCTGATGTCTATGGACCCTAGCCATGCAAGTTTTGGTTTTAGCCCATGAAGCCTCAAATCGTGAAAACACACACTGTCTTGGTGAATTATCGTTGAGGGAGAACTCCAAGTGTTCTGTTGCTTTCCTTTCCCAGGTCGAACCGCCTGTCTGTGGACTCTGTGGACGAGAGCTCTTTCGCTCACCTGACCAGCTTGCAAGTGCTGGACATTGGCTCAGGCGGCGCTGACCTCCCCTTCAAAAGAGAGGAGATGGTGGAAGGAGACAGGATGAAGGAGGAGGAGCAGGAAGCATAACTAAAAATACGCTCACTGAAATTGTCATGGGACTGCATCGTTGCAAGGACAGAAAGGCCTTTTTTTAATGGAGATGAACCTGCGAATGGCTGTGCGAGTCGTTTCCCAGGTGCATGATTGTATTGAAATGCAGATTTAAGTATTTCTGGTGCGGGATGCCGGATGAAGTTGTGTGTGTTTTCATATTTTGATGGGGGGGATGGTCAGCACTGCCACTGCATATCTCTATATTTGAGCTTTAATATTTGTTCCTGTCCATTCTTATGTAACATCTCATCATCTAAAGAGTATATTTGTGCTTGACTCTATAAAATACCTTCACAAAATCAATATGAAATGACCATAAGAGATTCAAGGCTGATTTGAACTCATTTGAACAATATTTCAACAAATTAAAAAAAAGAAAGACAATGCGTTGCTTTATATCATGCTGTGTGCGTCTTTGTGTACTTGGCTTTGAGTCACCTTCATGGCGGCCTTGTTATTCTGGCTTAAAGACCAATTTTACTAGAAATACTGTGAAACAATTGTGTTTTTATGCTATTTTGAGACCAGCGTGAGCAAAGTGAAGTACCTGACTCATCACAGCATTCAAACTGTTGAAGTCATTCAGAAAACCTTACAAATGTGACAGTGAATACACAGCCAGTGAGGTGTCTTCTTGGGATAGCAATGATTTGTCTATGATGTGGAGAATTGCGGATATCGTTGCTGTCATGCTGTTCCTCTACCGTGTGCTTGTGAATGAAATATTCCAATGCATAAAAGCAATTCAAAACATGTCTGGAGGTTTGATCCATGCTGCTACTGCCTCTCTTTAGTCCACTCTTGTTTTATAAAATAAAGATAGCAAATATTTTTATATGGCATCTAAAATGCTCTTGCTATTACACTCACTGTAAATGCAGTGTCACTTTTCACAAGCAGCGTTATTGTGCTTTCACATTCATCACACACAGCAATAAATTATTTGAAAAAAGTTGGAGGAGATTGTGTGTTCCCTCACATTCACAGGAACACCCAATGTTCAATGCTACAAAAAAAAAAAAATCCTTTGAAACCTTGTTTTTTCATGGATCACCTCACTTTAGAGCATGAAAATGACCAAATAATTGTTGGACCACAAGCAGTGAGTTCACAGCAAGCTTTGCTTTAATAGTGTCACATTTATGTCCTAAATCTTTTGCTATTTTCCTGTTGCTATTTTGACTGAAAATTGTCACAGATGTGACGGTTTAAAATAGCTGTTTTAACACCTGAAAGGAAATCTGTGGGCAATATGTGGTCAATAAAGCTTTATTTTTTTTCCTGAATACATATGAACTTGAAGCTGACAGAAAATAGGCATGCCAGAGATAATTAAATGTGCTACACTTCATTCTGTAGTTGATGGATTTACAGATGTACTGAGCTTAGTGATGACAGTGCTCCTTATTAAGTCAGACATTGTTTCATACCTATCAAGCTGGTTCCTCCTCACAGGGTGGTGTCATTGATCAAGACAAGAAAATGGGACGGAGCTTATTTGTCTCTCATATAAAGATTTAGGAAGTGAGTGCAGGTATTCTGCCTCATAAAAAAAACAAAAACAAAAAAAACAAACAAAAAAACAAAGATGAGAATGAGTTACCTTAAAGAGGCCAGCACGCCTCAGAGGACATGCTATTATCTGAACAAAGATGTTGGCAGCCTGACACCTGATGCACATTAGAAAACAAACCGCTGCTCAAGGCAAAGCACTCGGGAATCTCAGAGGATGTGTATGAAAAATGAATAGTATTTATTATTTCTGCTCAAATTGCAGAGAAAAAAATAGCATACCATACTGACATACATCTGCATGTCCTTGAATATTCTCCATGCAAATGTTACATACTGTGTGCAGCATGCATGTCAGAAAATGCAGCTGCAATCCACGAGCTCCAAAGTGAGTTTATGTCGACACTGTCAGAGGTTGGGTATTGTTCTGATAGTTGAGCAAACAAACAAACAAACACACAAACACCCAAAAAAACAATCAAAAAACAAGGACCACTTGGCGTATGTTACAAGTGGTGTTTTGCACTTATCAGGCTGTTCAGGTGCCAGGAAAGTTCAATCAAATCAAGTGCTTCAGAGATTGTTGATATATTTTTGCCCAGGTGTATATAAGGTAATGTGGCTGGAAGGGAAATATGTGTTTTGTTTTGTTTTTTCAGTACCACCCTCCTTGTCATCATTGTCATCATCATCATCATCCTCATCATCATCATCATCGTCATCTGCCTAGCACCACCAGCATTTTAAGGCAAAATTAAACAATTTGGGCATGTCACTTTGCCTTCAGATCATGTGAGATTAGGCTTGCTATCCTATCCTCTAGATTTTATGACACAGACAAGTGGCTGCTTGCAGTTGTAAAAAATAACTAGCTAACTAACTAAGTAAATAAATAAATAAACATTTGCCTTATTAACAAGTATATGTTGCACACTGAGACAAATAAAAGATGCAGTTAAGAAATCATATAAAATGTAGGTATCAAATAGAAATCAGTTAAACAATGCAAATATTCACAGCTATATACAAACTCTGAGAACTGTGTGTACTTTCTCTCTTCAACACTCGCAACAGAAGGACTGACTTCTCAGTGCAAGCTCACCCTTTAAGTCCAGATGCGACAAAAAATGTTTTTTGCAGACCAAATGCACTGGTATGAATGCATCTAACAATGTCCTTTTCATCCACGAATATCCATTGCCACAACATTTTTTTTCTCCCATTTCACAACATGCATCCTATCCCTGACCATTATCACTGCTACAATAAGGAAAATCCTAAGACTTGATATCCTTTCTTCTCAGTTCACTACTTATGATCACATGGGAAGAAATCTTGACACTGGCTGACAATGTTTTTCCCATGAAATAAACTGACACATGACCTTGGGCGTGTCGTCCTTTCATCTCTAATGGTGTCCTTTGATCTGAGATCCTGGTCAACAAAACGTATCCTATAATGAAGAAGGAGGCTATACATTGGTCTCAAGGCCATTCATATCAATGGTAAAATGTTCTTTGTCCTTTTTTAGGTGCCTTGGGGGTACCGGAGGCTTTTTTCTCTCTGGTGGTGGTGGTGGTGGTGGTCGGATGCCCTCCTCTAGCTGCCTGAGTCGGGCCACATCAGGAGGGATGTGCTCAGGTTTGACCCCCAAAGAAGGGGGCTGGTAGTTGCCATTGTTGCTGTGGCAGTTCATCAGCGGCGGGGTGTTCATTATGGGTTTGGTCTCGCAGATTAAAGGCACCTGGGGTCCAGTTGGGTCACAGAAGCAGGAAGGTGTAATAGAAAATGGAAAAGAAACAAAAAGGAAAACATTAGACAGGTGAAGGTGAAGATTTTGAAAGACAGAGGGATGACATAAAATGAATAAAGGGTGAAGGGAACCAGATAGAGACTGTGATAAATTACCAATACCTGGAATCTGATATCATTAAGTCTTCTCTCATAAGCGAGGGTCTCTGTTTGTGTGCAACTGCGTGGATGTTACGTAACTTATAGCTAAATGCAAAGACAAACACATCCTTGCTGCCTGACAGCCTGCCATTTCCAAGTGCTGAAAAATAGCTTTGACATTTGGATTCATGTGGCAAGTGACATAAAAACCATTTTCAGCTCTCAAGTCTTTCTGAGAGGAAGCAGTATTGACAGCAATTCAGCACATCAGGGGACCAACCTTCGACGGCAACAGTTCAGCTGTACAGAGACAGTCTGTGCAAAGCTTTGAAATGCCCTTAAAGCAACAAATCAAGAAGTGAAATACTATTTGAGTGTGACTGTAACATTTTGTGCATTTTTGCTGTGCTCTAGTAAAAAGAAAAGAAGAGCTTTTGGGACAGATATGCCACAGTGAGAAAACTCACCCCATCTCCTTCTTTTATGAAGTCTTTCCTGCAGATGTGTGCCATGATGCCCGTGGCCAGAGCATCACCCATTACATTCACCATGGTGCGGAATCTGTCTCTACAGAGGGAAGAACACAGTTGAGGTGGCTGTAACTGGGAATTCATATGAGCTGAATTTAAATTTTGAGGACATTCTGGACAATGTGGCCAAAGAAGATAAAATGAGAACCTCATATGATTTTGCTCTGGGTTGATTAGATTCATTCAGAGAAAAATGTCAGGTCAAACTGTTATACAGAAATGATGGAAATAAACCCACATCCTACTTACAATGCCCAATCAACTGCAATGATGAGAGTGATGTCATCGGTTGGCAACCCGACTGATGTTAGCACTATCACCATGGTAACCAGTCCCGCTTGTGGAATCCCTGCTGCACCAATACTGGCTGCAGTGGCTGTAATGCTGGGAAACGTTTGGGAGGTCAACAACATTGTCAAAATTCATATTGTTGAATTTCATGCTATAAAATGTCACAGTTGAAACTTGAGTGGAGAAAGAAACAATGACAGCAATTAAACCTGTGACATAACAGCCACACAAAGAAAATGTTTCCAGAAGAAAATCTGTGTTCTTCCTCTTGTTGCTCAGTGAAAAACAGAGAAGTTTAAAAAAATCTGATACAATTGGGACATATCATTTTTAGACCTTATATCAAAAAACAGCTGTATCTGCAGTCATGTGGCCTTTGCATCTCTCTCACTCATCTCTACCCTATTCTTCATAGGGTAGAGAGAGAGCAAATGAGATGAAGAATCTTAAAATGCATTCTCTTTATTGCTCTATTGGTTTAATGTGTGTTGTGTTTTTATTACCATGAACATTAGCAATTGTGAAAAGGTTTTTGCCCATTGATTTGGTGCTGGTCTCAAACGTACTATAAACCTGTTTTGAACTGGAGTTCTCACCGACTCAGCCAGGCTCGGCCTTATTTTGATCACAGCCAAAGAACATTTAACTATAGCCCTGCTTTCTGTCTCTCTGTTTCACAGCTTTCACATGGTGAATATTTTCATCCTGCACAGAAACACTGTACAATAAATCTACTTCCACCAAGGGAACATCATGTCCTACGACTATGTCAGATATTACTGGTGTTTAAAAGATGTGGAAAGGAACAGCCATCAGCAAAAGTCAGCCCTGGCCTTAATTATTGAAGTAGCCGAGGACACTGGACATCACTGATCATTTCATAAAACTGTGTCTGATGTTGTCTTTCATGTGGTGATTGGGAATCTTATGACCACCAGTCCCTATTTTTTTTTTTAGTTAAAAAAAGCCATCATCCAGGATGAAACAACAAAGATCCAGGAAGACATCAGGAACATGGCTCCTATTGATGACCTGCTAGATGATTACCTCAGGCAGCAGAACCCCAATGGGGGGGAGGAGGAAGAGGAAGAGGCACTGTCATGGAAGGACAAGCCCCTGCACGGCATATACCACTGACAGATAGCAGAGCCCAGTCCAGAAAAGGCTGGACTGAAAGACAGCACAGAGGCACTGGCAGCACAAGAACAGGCCTTAAGCATAAGATCAATAGAGACCAGGGTCGACCATACCAGGCAGGAGCCCAGGTGCAGGCTGTGCAAAGAGGCTCCTGAGACAGTACACCACATCACAGCAGGGTGCATAATGTCGGCAGGTATGGCATACATAGAGTGCACATAAACAAGTGGCTGGCATAGAATACAGGAACAAATGTGCCGAACTGGGGCTGGAAGTCGTAGGGTCAAAATGGAAGATACCTCCAAAAGTGGCTGAGAACGACAGAGCCAAGATCCTGTGGGACCTCCAGATCTAGACAGATAAGCTGGTGGTGGCTAATCAACCAGACATCATGGTGGTTGACAAACAGCAGAAGAAGGCAGTAGTGATAGACATGGTGATCCTGAGCCACAGCAACATCAGAGAAAAGGAACACGAGGAGCTTGAACAATACCAAGGGCTGAGAGAAGAGCTAGAGAAGATGTGGGGAGTGAAGGCAGCAGTGGTGCCAGTGGTAATCGGAGCTCTCGGGGCTGTGACCTCCAAACTGGGAGCGTGGCTCCAGCAGATTCCAGGAACAACATCTGAGATACTGTGCGGAACCCTCAGGCTCCCAGGCCTCTGGTTGAGCCTCAGGAGTCGAGCCTGAAGGAGACTCAAGACTGCCCAACTGGGTGAGTGGGGAATTTTTGAATGCATTTTTTTATGTATGTATGTATGTTTGTATATATATATAGCTCTGCTGAAATGGTGGAGATGGAGATCCAGAGCTTGAATGGGGGTTGACACAGTAGGATCACGCGATTCACCACAGAGTGGGGGGTTGGGGTCAGAAACACACACAGCGGTGGCGTGACTGGGAGATGGTGGTTTAATGAGGTCACATGGCTCTTTTAAGAGAGAGATTAGCGGGCCTTTTTCAATCTACAGTTGCTTTATTATGGACTTTTATACAGGAGAACACATACAGGGGAGCTGGATGACCACTGGGATGAAACACAGTTCTTTTATTTGTTCTGGGCAAAACAATGGTGTTGATCACCTTGCCCTCATAATAGACAATGCAGTTAAGAGAAATTATATCTCTTTAAACAATACTGTTTTCTAGACCACGCATTATTAACATGAGGGAACAACAAATCCAACATTCATTCCTCAAAATTTCTATCACATGGATTTCTGGACTTTACTTTGATTCAATATGTGCAGTTTTTTGAAACAGGGGACAGAACTCCAAAGGTTTTTGTGACATCAAAGCACAAGAAAAAGTTAAGCCTACTCAATGTAAAAGATTTATTGAACTTGAAGTACCTGTGGTAAATAACAAACAAGTGAAATTTCTTTCACCTTTTTGTGTGTGGGCAAAATAAAAAAGGTTGAAGTCTTAGTCATTAGATGGAAAGGCTGAATGTCAAGGCCCAAGGGGTTGGGATTCGTCAGGTTTGATTATACCATTTTGAAGGGAAAGCTTCATCATATCTTTAGCATGTTAATATGCTTAGAAGCACAGATGGCAGGTTGCAGTTGCACCAACCAGTTATCCGCTTATTACTAACCTGATAGTGATGATCTGGCCAAAATCCAGTTCATAATTATTAACTTGGGCGATGAATATCGCTGCCACGGCTTCATAGAGGGCGGTGCCATCCATATTGATGGTGGCACCCACGGGGAGCACAAAACGGATGATGCGGCGGTCAATGTGGTTGTTCTCTAAGAGGCACTTGAAGGTGATAGGCAATGTGGCAGAGCTGGGGAAGACAGAGAAGGCAAATAGTTCAGTTCTAAGCACACACCCAAAATAAACCACCAAGTCAAAGTTATGACATTAAATAAGGCTGTACACATTTCTCCATATGAAGTATATTATTTATTTAGATCACCAACATGTTTCGTCCGTTTGCCATCATCAGGATGTCACAATGTAATGTAACGTGATGTAACTGGTGATGTTTGGCGCCCAATGATTCATTTCATCTAAGGCCAATAATATCATATAAAGCAAAACATCTAAAATATAGAATTTTTTTGGCCTGTATGATGTTCTACATCTTTTTTAAAAGATGCTATAAAAAGCATGGGGTCCTTGTTTTATACATCCTCAGGATTTGTATTTTTGTTGAAATCAATGATTAGGTCAACAAAATACACAGAGGGCAACACAAAGAACTCAAAACATTCAAAGGAAGTGGCAGTGGAGCAGTATCTGTCTGTGGTTTGTCATTGTAAAGGAACTGCTGAGAAGGTCATGGCTACAGCTGCATTGTTATTAGCAGCAACACTACAGAGGACATTCAGTATAAAGGCAGGTGGAAGTTAAGTAAATGTTTCATTATACAGAGGAACAATGAGAGCATGCCTTGGCTCCAACTCTTCAACTCACTCACACCACTTCACCACAAGTTATGCACTGCCTTATCTGTCACATGATCCAATACAAATGGAAAATTGCACATACACACACAACACACACACACACATACACATGCACACAAATGGATAGGAGCCAGGCCAGCGACATCAAATGTGTGTTATTTTCCTCCTCTCATCATTTCCCGCTCACACCAGATGTTTTCTGATCTCCTCACCTCCCTTTGAGTGTTATTACAGCCCTGTTCCAGTAAGAGGGAAAGACATGTGTGGCATTTTAACTCTGGAATTAAATATTTTCTAATCAGAATAATCTCATATTGTTACACATGATGAAAAAGCAAAAATCATGTTTTGCGAAATGGAACACGTCGTTACATAATCCAACAATTAACATTGCCAATTTCTGAAAACAAGAGTATCTCTTTCTCTTTTTTCCCTCTTGTTTAAACACGCAATGCCTGAGTGTGAAACTGCATTTGCTTGTCAATCATAAGGAAATGTATGAATGTAAATGAAAGCTAAATCAGTGTGCAGCTATTTTCCATTACCTGGAGGAGGTTGCCAGGGCGATGAGCAGGGCTTGCAGGATTCCCCGTATATAAACAATGGGGCTCTTCTTGGTAATGAAGAAGTACATGGCGGGGAGGATAAAGAGGCCATGCAACACCAGACCAAACACCACGGTAACAGCATAGAAGCCAAGCTTCTTTCCCATGGCTGATGGATCACTCATCTCCAGGATCTTCCCAGCCACCAGGAACACAATGCCGAATGGGAAGTACCTGGCAGGACAGGCACAAGCAAAGGTCACAGGGAGCAGTGGTGGGTGCAGACTGTTACGAATGCTTTCTCCTCTTCAGCTTTATGTTTAGGTCTCAGCCAGGGGTCAATAAATGCAAAGCAAAGCAGTATAGGATGTACTCAGTGCAGTACTGTGATAGATCTATCAAACTGCAGGTTAGACAGGACTAAGGTTAGGAAAGGGTTAACACTGGGGTAAAGATTTAGGGTGGGAAAAAAGTGCATATATGGTATATAAATAAAACATTACCAGATAACAATGGCCACAATTTTAAGAACAGCCTCATTCAAGCTCTGACAGAAATTCACCAAGGCACTGCCATTTGGCCCCATCCTTCCCAGCATAATACCTGAAAATATGAAAAGATGATACAGGGCTTACTCTAACGACAGAGATGTAATTTATTTGAGCACACATCCAATATGTATCAGGTGGACTGGCATTAAATTGTCCCTGAAAAGAGACTGTACTGATGTTTCCTAATTTATTTTCTAACCTCAAAACAGATATGACGTCTTTGTCAGGTGTATCTGAGGAAGACGTATATCAAAAGCTGTGACGTATATCAAAAGCTGTATCTGTATGTGAGTAAAAAATGATTTGGAAGCATCGATCCAGTAATTTCATTTATGCCATGTATTAAATTACTAACTGCAGATATCAGAGGGCATAATACTCTGAATATTAAGATGATTTTTACCCATTGTGGCTGAAAAGATGACAATTCCAAGTACGTTCATTCCATCACTTGTTCCTGGCCGCGTGCGAATGAGGACATCTGGGGGAGGCGTCAGGTCAAGGGCAAAGTTCTGGATGTCTGTCCCGTTATCATCCTGGATACCGTAGATGAGCGCTCGCCGTGTGGTGGACTCTGATGGGCTCTGACCCACAGTAGGCTTGGCCTTCACAATGGACTCGCTACTCGTTCGATACTTTCACCAGGGAAGAGATCAGTGATTGGACTGAGTTATTAAAAAGCCTTGCCAGATCATAAATAATACCATTGTGCTGCGATGTGTTGATCAATAGTGTGTGATATGAAAAGTCTTACCTGTTGAAATGTGGCCTGAACCAGATTAGAGGGAAACATGTTGCTGTAATACAAAGGAAAAGACTTATGAAAGGGTGAACACTCAATCCATACTGCTATTTAAGAAAAAGGAGAAAAACAAGAAAAAAGAAAAAGAAAACCTTTCACAAAACCAACCAGTCCACATAACAAGAATTGAATTCCACGGTTAGATAATCTATGTAAAACTTGGATTACATGTTAAGGTCTCCATTTTGAACAATGTTACACACGGGTTATAATGTATTGGGGCTCATTACCAGTATTACTCCACTTTGATCTCCATCTGTATCACAGTTTGCAATAACAGTAGTGACTCAGCATTTTCTCATTTCATGAAGGGATCTTCAGCAATTTCGAAGCCTTGCTATCACAAAAATATCAAGTGTCACCCCAAAATGCTTTACAGAATATCCTTTCCGAAAAAAAAACCCTTATATAAGCACTGTTTATAAAAAATATCTTGCTATGTTGTCACCAAAGCGATTTAACATCTCATGACAGCTACTCTATGATGTTACCTTCTAATGCAAAAACTGCAAAATAAATAAATTAATTAATTAATGTGAGATTAGATGGCATGCTTCAAATCAATTCATTTATATTAATTTTGGGATAGTGGCATGTAAAAAGGTATGCTGTCATCTATAAATAATGTTGTAAAAATTTAATCAGTATGGATCATTTATTCAGTTAGATAAAATCCAACTTCACCACAAATCTGGAGGAAATTAAATGAGATGGCTCTGAGTCATGGTCAGCCAGTTCCAAAGATAACATCCAAGTGGCTGTGGACGGGCTAACACAGACGACGGCCCTGGAGCTCCGCCAAAGACCGAAACCCACCCGGTCAGGCTCTCACTTCACTGAGCAACCTCATAGGAGTACTGGATTGCTCATGTTAAATCACATACCAAAATCATAATGAGATTAAAATATCATACATCAGAAACGGAAGTTATAGGTATACAAAAAGCCGTGTACCCTGTTGTATGATATTCTATGAGTCGAGTGAAACAGGAGGTGCAGCTCACTGATATAGGCAGCAGACTGACATGCAAGGAATTTTTCATTTTCATTTTAAGCAAGCTGTTTTTATTCAATCATGAGCATCCAAATCCTTAACCTGCCCTTAAACCAAGCTGAGTTCCCTAATCTTAACTAAAGTTGTAAGGAGTGTCTTAACCCTATAAAGCCATTTGTATCATATATGACATTCCATACATTCCGTTTTCAGTTTAATCAATACTTGACCAAAATACTGGTGTATACGTTTGAACACTTCCCCTGTTCACCCTGGACCATACCATTGGCACTTCAAGTACATATCATATATCATGCAACAGAAAGATCGTGTAATTTCAGAAAAATTCAAAAAATTGGAATTTTCTGCCAATTCTTTCATAGTTCAGGCTTTATAGGGTTAACCATAACCATAACTTTGTTAATCCAGCAATAAATTATGTGGCCAGCTAGGTGTAGGTATCATACCACTCAATATTCAAATAAAGGTGTAGTTATATTATCAATAAAATGATTAAAATTATCAACAAAAGGTAGTCCAGAAACCTCTTGTCAGGAATGTGTTGAGAAGAACGGACAACCACCATCAACACAAGGAGGAGACCAAAAGTGTACTGAACTAAACCTTCAATAATAAATTGCATTTTTAGAGGTTAATTCAGGATCACCGGATGCATGAGTCACTGTTAGGCAGTGTAGAAGTACTGACATGCAAAACTCAAGAAACATGACTGGACTTGGATTCAACTGTGCAGTTATGACTCAGTCTGGACTTGACAGTGGAACATTTCGAAATGGACTTGGACTTGATGTCCACAAAAAGTACATGAACCGCTGCTAATATTATGTGTTTGTATGTTCTGAATCATAGTTATGTTAAGGAGAGATATGCACTTGCTAACACAAAACCCTCACAGAGTTAAAATAATCTATTTGAAAGGCCACCTACTCTTCCAGTCTAGATACCATCACAGCTGTGTGCCATTTGATAATTGGCATGAGGTTGGATGTTCCTGCTGTTTCTCTAATAGCATGAAAAAAAAATTGCTTGAGCAAGGATGAGAAGAGGCTTAGAAAAGAAATAGCAGTGCATTATGAACACCACAAGTGAGTAGGACCTTAAAGTAAGTTTGCTTCTGTTTTATTAGCTATGAAAAATCAAGTAATGTCCCTTATTTGAAAGGAGCAAACTTATTTTAAGACAGAATGAGCAGGATTTTCCCAGAAAACAATCAATGGATAAATACAAAAATAATCCCTCTCAATCATAACTTATGACCCACTAGAAGTGTGTGATGGCGTGTCTGCAGAGACCCTGCCCTCTGCCTGGATTTTCAGGACTCTGGACTCTTTTGGGCATCTGCCTTTGGGTAGCGGGTATGTAGCTCCCAGCCAATAACAGCGTGTCATGCCAAATCGATAGCATAACATCTAATAGGAAGCTATGAAAATTACAACGGCGTAAAAAAGGAAATATCGCAAGGCGAAACATCAAGAGGCCAAAGCTCATTCCACAACAAGAGTGAATCTGGGCTTGGCTTTCACCCGCTGTTGAATTAATGTGCTCTGTCCCTATCAAATATACAAAATAAAATGAATAAAGCAAACAAATAAACATCCAATTCATTCGCGACAAAAATAGTTGCACTTTTTCCATATTTAAGCTAAATACAAAAATTTCACATTTAACTAAATCTTGTTACTTTTTTTTCTAACTACTTTGAATTTCAGAAGGACCTTGAGACACTCCTGGCTTACTTTCAGCTGAGGGCCTGTGCCTATTATCACTACTGTCAGCTGTCAATATTAAATGACTGAATCACTGAAAATATTGGGGGATTGTGACTAAAATAAATATATGAAATCAAGATCCTTGTTAACATGTACAAATAGATAATGATGGTGGATACTGGGGGTGGCAGGTGATCAGCTACAGTGAAAATGAGTCAGGAGTATCTCTAGCTCCTTCTGACCTACAAAAATTTTGAGTGGGTCTTTGCATAGCTATCTGGCTCTCTTTCAGGTTTGATGCTAATGTATGATTGTATCTGTTTATCTTCATTTCAGCCTTAAAAAAAGATGTTTTTAAAAATGTCCAAGTGTGCCATTTTTCTCACCATGAATTCCAATTTGGTTGCTGTATTCATAACATAAATTGTCAAAAGCACATAAAAAATAGATTAGGTATGAGTTGGAGTCAAATAGTGCATGATATATTGTGTCACCAAAATGCCAACCCGTATCACTTCCATTATGGCTTTGTAAACTGTAACATTCTAGGTATAACAAGTAATAATTGAAGAGGACGTAACCTGAGCATGTTTGGAAGTTTTTCCTCACTCACAAACAGGGAGAGCTGCCACGTTTTTCTTTTTCTTCTTTCACTGCTGGCATGCTAAGCATGTGAGAGTGAGAGTAACAAGATTGCCATAGGAAGATGCTGTGCTCCCCACTGGACATTTTAATCCATGCAATGTAGACAATTTCTATATCCATTTAGCACCCTAAAACAGACAAACTGTAGAATGGTAGCAACCCCTTAGCTATCTGACATGGACACATTTTTAAAACCAACAGCACCACTTAGAAATCAGAGTGATTCATATATGGATTGTGGCTTTGTAGCCTGTCAAGGACCTGATGATATGTTCTTTGCCTGGACAAGTTGGCCTGTGGTAACATTAGATTCACTAGAAATTTAAATGACATGGACTGTCCAACACATAATACCATAAACATTTTAAATTATTTGCTCATATTGAATGTAAAACAACGTTTCACAAATGCAGTTCAAATACAGAATTCACAGCGATGATGGATACTGACAATTTAACTACTTTTTTGACAATTCTGGTTTACCTCACAAAATAATTGGTGGGATAAATAGTATCTTATCTTACCTATGGGTCCTAACATAGAAATGTTTGCGAATCCCTGCTCTAGCCATCTCCTCCTGTCTATCTCTCATTCTCTTCAGATTTCACTTTCCATACAACACCTGAAAAATCCCACACTCACACAGCATACTGAAGATCAAGCTTGAAGTGTACACTTCTTCTGAGGACAGTACTACAATAGCTGCAACCCTCCCAACTCCAGTTTGTTTATCCTTTGTAACTTGGCACCACTGAAAATCAGTGCTTGCCCTAAAAACAACTGATTATCTGTCTTAGTTGAAGCATTTGTAAAGAGAAGGAATAGGACCCAGGAGTGAGCTGTGAGATGCACCACATGACACAGCAGTGGGTGATGACACCTAATTACCCGTGCAGATTGACAGAAACCAGCTGCAAACTTATGAAACACTTCATACATTAACAAGCTGTTCAGCAACCACATTGCCATGGATTTTTGAGATAAAGGGCAACTTAGAGGTAGGTCTATAATTCATTCATAAGGACAAATCAAGATTTGGCTCATTAAGTTGAGGCTGAACTATTACCTGTTTAAAAATAATCTGGGACACAGCCTGATTCAAGGGACCTATTTATCATGGATAGCAAGCAGGATTACAGCAATAACTGTGCAGGTGGTCTTACCGGATGAGGTCTAGCAAAGCATCAGCAGAACTCATGATAGGTTTTCCGCTGTCCTCAGAGTCCTCCTTCTGGGCTGCACCGCCGGGGTGGATAATGGAGACCATGATGATACCCACTACCACAGCCACAAAGGTCGTCCACAAGTAATAGGAAACTGTGATCAGACCCAGCCGACTGGAACACTTGGCATCTAGGGCTGCCAGCCCTGACATCAAACTGGAAGAGGGAAAAGCCAGGATAGACTGATGAAATGTGTTTTGACAATGTAGTTACAGTAATGTAGTTACAGACAATGTAGTTTCATTTTTTAAATACTCTCAACGCAAATGTCTTTTTACATTTTTATATCCATATATACTTTTTAATTTACTTACACATGCAGTACATGGTGAATGTTTCTTATTTAGCAATCCATAAGTAGGCAACGGAGTTGGTAACATCTGTAAGTATGAACTGAGTAAATCCAGAAATGCCTCAAAGTCTACTTAATGTGCTGAAGTTGTGGAACATGAATGATGACATAACCCCATGGTTGCATGTTTGCTACTTTATTACAGTGTTGTTGTGTTTCATTTTGGGCTCCAAGCACTGGATGAAAGGTACACAATTTCAGAATTATTCCTCAAAAACTGTTTTTTTTGTCATATAGAATTAGGTACTTCTAGAAACTATGGTAATAGGCAATTAGTAACAGCACTTTAACCATTAAATTTTCACTTACAGAGAGATGATTTTTGTAAAAGGCAAAAATGTAAAAATAAAACAAAAAATATCTCCATGTTGTCTAAATAAAGAAAATATAGCCTCTGAATTATGTCTATAAGATAATTTTTTTTCTGTGTCTTTTAGATTCAGTTCAGTGAATGTATACAGGAGAGAGTTGCCTAGATGCAGTTATATTTGTTAACTGTAATCCATGTGATATAGAAGGAAGCCGTGTCTCTCTGTCTGAAGACTCTACCCCGAGCCAATTGTGCATCTCTCTCTCTCTTTCTCTCTCTCTCTCTCTCTCTGCATAATGTAAATGGATGTAGGTTACCTTAAGAATACAATAGAAAGAAAACATTCCCCCAGACACAAATATTATCATCAAGTTTGCTGATGACACTACTGTGATCCGCCTGATAAGAAACAACAGTAAAACAGCCTGGAAGATAGAGGTGGAACGTCTGGCGTACTTGTGTGCAAACAACTTTAAACATCAGCAAGACAAAGGAGCTGAATTGGGTCAGGAGATGAACAGGAAATCACAGACTCATCCACAAGTTCCTGGGGAACCCTCATGGGATGTCCAAAACTTCTCCCTCATTAAGACAGCACAACAGCGGCTGTATTTTGTGAAGAGGCTTAAGAGGATCAACTTACACCCTGAGCTCCTTGCCAACTTTATACTAACTCCCAGATCTTTGCCAGCTGCATACTGACCATCTGCATTAGACTGGAATGGCAACGTTTCACTGCAAGGCTGCGATATATATGGTCACAACAGCCCGGGGAATCACTTGGCACTGCTCTGCAATCCATAGACAGCATCTACAACAGAAAATGCCTAAGAAAATCCCATTGCATCACTAGCAACCCCACACACCAATCACTGCTGGTTTGCTCCCCTACCATCTGGAAGGAGGTACTGAACTGTACAAACATGCACATCCTGCTGGATCCCATCACACACCCGCACACTACACACTGAATCATCCTACCTATCACAACATTCTGCTGTTTCTGCTTTATTGAAATGTTGCACTTGAAACACCAATGCTCACATTATGTAATTCACACAAAACTTTGCATTACATTGGACTATTATTACATACTATTGTCATATACTCAGTCACTTTCGATACCATTGAACGTGACTGGTAAATGGCTTCATTGTTTACATTTGATGTCTACTGACCTTGGATTGTGGACTATGTTTGTCCTGCAGTGTTGCTTTTTTGTTATGCTTTATTCTTTTATATCAACATAATGACAATAAAGAATTGAACTGAATTGTTATCCCACACAAGAGACTACAGATTGGGCTCTGGTTGTTTTTCTGTTTATTCATCTATCAGCCCATCCGTCCATCTGACCATCCTCCCATCCATCTGTCCGTCTATTCACCTGTCTGTCACATGTGATTTCTCAGCCTCTGCTAGTCTATTTTGGATCTATGATGGATTGTAAAACTGGGGTCTAGCATTTTATACATAGCTCTGATTGGCCCACCACCAGGCCAACAAGGCTGTAAGCCTCACATTAAGTGTTTTTGACACTGCTGGTTTCTGATTTTGTGGCATCCTAGGGGAAATAATGGAGTTTTATATCAAGATCTGGCTTTACAAAATGCAACTTACTGGCCCACCTTGGTGCCACCAACATGTCACACTCTATATTTCAGAGACTGCTGAGTCATATTTGATGAGCTTTTGGGAAATGCCAACCTTTAAGCATAAATGTCTCAGACACTGCACATCACACACACACAAAAAATAAAAAAAAATAAAAAGGTCATTATATACTGGCAGGAATGGGCCAGTTCATATGATTAAAAAAAGCTGTTTTATTTGTGATGAACTCAAGGACCTTTAGCGTCATCCTCAAAGGCTGTTAAAATTTCATTGTAACCAGTGTAATACTTTGGATAGTTCATGGGGGAAGCTTTCTGACTCTTCCCCTAAAGGCATGCTTGATGTGATAAAACATTGTACACTGTAGAAACAAGGACCTCTCTCTCCATATTTTTTTCATTGGCAACAGAAATACCAGCATTTGTTGCCAAAGCTAGTGCAAGTCAATAAGAAAGAGCGATGTTTTTAGCTCTCCAGCTGTCTTTCCTGCTGCGATATTAATGTTTTTGAAAATGTTATTGGGCTACAGTTTGTTGATGTTAGATGGCTCCAGACAGTAAATGATAAATGGGTGATGACAGACTCTTTGAGATACCACAGAGAGCATAGCCAATACGAATAGTTGTGTGTTTACTAATGTCTTTGAATACAAGGCAGGCGGGAGTTAATGAACATGGATATTTTTCATGTCATGAAAAAAAGAAATGGTAAAAATGCTTTCTTTCCAAACGAATTCCTGTGTGTAAAAGTTAAACAGTAAAATTATTTTTGCAGTGCTCAACATGCTTTTGATATTACTGCTACCAAGGTAATTCTATCAATGTAAGACCATTTTAAGTAAGACTCATGCTGGTATTGTCAAAAGCACTGGATGCTCTAACTTGATCTGAAATGCCATTCATTGCCTCAGCTTTGGTAACAAAAGCAGTCCTGTGGGTGGCGATGGAAAAACTTTTGCTGAGTCATCATGATAAACAAGGTCGTGCTTTGAGATGACATGGGTTTAAAGTCCAAATGTTAAAAAAAACAGTTGGGAGCCTGCTTCTAAAGTCTCTATCAAAAGCCACCATTTCTTCCTAGAATTCACACTGGAATGTTCCTGCACAAAGTTTACTTCAAGGTTTGTCTTCGTTACGCACAGTGCAAAATCTCAGCCATAAACAGAGCCTTCAGACCCCTGCAAAACAGCACACATTCATATTGTTTGCAAATCTGATTATAAACTGATTACCTCCTCGACCTAATATAGTGCACACTGTAAAGAGCAGACATATGGACATAAACCTATTTGTTCATCAGCCTGTCAAAGGTATAACATCTTTGAAGCCCCATGTTAAGATGATGTTAAGGAGGGGACAGGTAACTGTACCTGGACACGACGAGGGGTAGAATCAGCATCTTCAGCATTCTCATCAGCAGCTCTCCGGGGAACTGGAAATACTTCACCTCCTATAATGAGAAAGAAAATGAAATGACTAAAAGGGTGTAGGAAAAATGAAGGGGAGAATTAGAAAAGACCAAGTTCTACAGAGCTGTCAGCAACTCCACAAATAAAAAAAAACTTAAAAAAAAAAACTAAACAAAACAAAAACACAGAATATTATTCTACCTTAGCCGCTCTAAGGCAACAACTCTGTTGCTCTAACCATGACACCAACATCATGCCCCTGCGGACATGACAACACAAATTCAGCGCACTCTAAAATTTCATTATGGTGTGTGGCACTGTGTGGTTTTCTAAAATGTTTCTACAGATCAGGCCTGTTTATTAAGCGAAATCCAATTAACCCTCCTATTATGTTTGGGGTCATTTTGACCCCATCCAATGTTTAACGTATCTAAATAAATGATTAACATCATTTTTTTGGCTCCATATTTAATGAGTTTTCCTAATTTAATGGCTACTATCGGGTAAACATGAAATTCACATGATGATACGTTTTCAATGTCCTGTACACACTTTGTATGCATTGGTTATAAATAACAAAAATCTGTACTTAGAAATAATATAAAACCATTAAAACACCAAAAATTTATATATTTTTTCCAATCTTAGGTCAGTCAATGAGATTTTATGGTGATTTGCATATTTCTCCATTGTCACGTAATAGGAATACTGGATGTGTAAGTGGGGGTGGGGGAAAATTATGTTTTATTTAAAGGGCTATTTAGCCAGTCAACCAAGAAACATAAAGTACCTGACACATAAACTTTGGTAACAATTTTAATTATGATAATTTTGTGGAGGTTTAAACTGCTGGAGTCAAATTGACCCCAGACATAAAAGATGTTAGTAAATTTGAACATAACAAGAGGGTTAATAAAAGCGTTGAAACTGTGGTATTGTTTTGAAAATGTAACCTGAAGTATAACTCTTCATACCTTATCTGTATTTTTTTTAACACAAAATCACACAATCCTCCTCTTTTATTTAAAAGAAATTTGCACCATATCACAAAGCAGGAGAAAAATTTTCTGTGTCCTTTATTCAAATGGGTTGCTGTAATAACAGTATGGTGGTATACAGTGTATAGCTACAATAAGTCGTAATGATCATAAGACAGCAAGCACTGAGATTTCACTGTAAAGGATGCTGCAGTGTTTCAAGAATGTTTTCAAGAATGTAGTAAGCTATTATCTGTGCTTATGCTTGGTCAACTGATAGACAGCAATCTCATCCAGTTGATAAAATGTCAAAGCCACAGGTTTGGCACAGGACTGTACAGGAACTGAACTTGTTTTTAATGTCATTTATGATTATTTGGTGTGAGAGTGATTCATAGTGATACATAGTTTGGTTCTCTAGCTTGGAGTCCAGCAGTGCTAGTGTTACTGAAAAAACATTTTTCTGCTGTGTTGGGAAGTGGGCGCCTTTATATCCTGCACAGTCGCCAGGAAAAAAATGTTGGCATTTCATATTTCTGCAAACCAAGGTTACGTTGTAATGTCATGATTTCAAGTTTCATGGTATAGTTTAAAGCAAGCGAAAACCTTTGTGATAGGAGGAGGATAGGGTGGAGGATAGCACAATCAACAAGACTTACATTAGCTAACGTTAACTGGCTCATATTGCAAATAGCAAATAGCTTGCTAAAGTTTTGTAATGTTAACCATAACCTTTTCCTAACCTTAACCAAGAACCTTTAGTGGCTAACAACGCCAATGAAGCAACGTTCATGCATTTTTTTTTTTCATTTCAACAGGGCAAATAATTTAAATATGAACACAAAAACATCAGAGACATCGAGAAACAACAAGTTATCACTACGATATAGTGCTTAAGTGCACAAAAGATTTAGAAAAGATAAAGAAAAGTAGGATAAAACAAACTTAGATGTAAAACAGAAACCACTGATCAAATTGTACATGTTCACAAAGTCGATAAAAATTTGTGATACTTCCAGAAACCCATCTTACTGACCGCACTGCCACGAAGTTTTGTGACATCATTCATGTTAACTAAATGATGAAACCTGGCAATTTGGGTGACCCATGACCTTCCCTCTAGTGACACTGTGCACTTTTGAAATTACACGCTTTTACACGGTAACAGTGTATTATCTTCTGGCTGTTACTGTGTACTAACACCATTTAAATCTGTGGTCAAGCTGCACAAGCATACCAACTGAGACATATATAAAAAATACATTCAGTAAGTTAATGTTCTGTTCCAGTGCAGCTGCACCAAGCCCTTCTGTGAGATGGAGAACTTTAAATGCTGCCTAATATAAATCCTTACACTAAATGACTATAATTCTTATGACATCCTTCAAGTCAGCACATCAGTGGAGCACAATTGCTTTCATCATCCCTTTCACATGTTTCTTAGCAACAATAATGTCTTGCCCTGAAAATGCTCCTAGTAGATAATGCCTTGACAACTTATCCCTTTTGACCAGAAAGTGAGAGTGAGGACAATAATTGACCAAAATGAATGTGCAGTATAATTACTTGAAAGCCACACAATGCCGGCTATTTTCACAAGATCCTTGGACTTCCCTCACAAAAGAGTAGATTATCTTGTCATTTTTGCTACTGTTGCATTATGATGCCTCCTTAATTAGATTTATGATGCTTATCATGTTCTTGTCATACAATAATGACTCAGGCTCATCATCCACCACAACATTTGTTAGTGAACAGTCACCCTGGAGGTGTGATTTGCCTGCTGAAGGTACAGATCCAAGAGTTCAATGTGTGTCTTTAAGTGTTGTGTGTGTAAGTCTGTGGCTGTGTGTGTGTCCCTGTGTGTGACTAAGGGTCTATGCAGTCATTTCAAACTTTCTGTACAAGACAATTTTGAAAGTGAAGTATTTCCTTGCTGTCTCTAATGCAGAGAGCCACTGCGAAACACAAGAGCAGTAAATCAGATTTGACAGAAATGAATAGGGGAAGCAATTTTGCAGGAAAAAAATCGATTTCTACAGCTTTTTTTCTGATGGGAAATGACTGTCATATGTAACAATGTATAAGAGTTTGGGGTTTTGGCAGGAGTCAGAGGAGAGTTTTTCGCATTCATCTCTGCGTCCACTAGGTTTAAAACTGGCCTCTATCCAGAGCACCGATGGACAGCTGTTTTCTATCAAATGTGCTGCCCCACCCCTTCCAAGCAGACGTCATCTCCCCACCCAGTCAAAGTGAGTTTGGCAGTGTAACAACAGTTTGAAAAAGCTTCTTTCCTCCTAAGTCGTCACTATGGTGGCAGCGTGGTTGAGTTAGTCTGCGGCAGGAGTCAGTGTTTGTTAATCCGTCCCAGAGGTCAGGACTGTAACTGTCCTCTGAGCACTTGTCAGCAGAGCATGAGGGGACAGGGAATGGGCTGACAGCTGACACACTGAGCTACTGTATGCAGCACAGTGTCATTTGCACACACTGTATTATACTCGCAAGTTATGAATAGATGTATACACTTTGGGAGGGTAGCACAATGTGTGGGGCTGATTTTCTTTCCCTTTTGTTTGGTTTTTGTCTTCTGTCTTCTTCTGTCTTTTGTCTTCTCCCAACATGTTAATTTTCACCAATGTGATGTGTAATTCAAACATTATTTTAGAGTTTTGCATAATTCGGGAACTAAATGTGGTTGATTTGCATAAATGTCATGTCATAGTAATGGAATGATAAATTCTGAGCACCCGAGCTATTTAGTATTCCAGCCTTGGTTCAGGACAAGCGAACAGGTGGACTTTGAGTTCAGTCACTCCTAATAACCAGAAAAACTCCAGTTTAATGGCCAAACCAAGTATGGGCTGTGATCTTTCATTTTCATGAACACATAAGTCATACTTTGCAGAAAATAGTGGGTTTGGCTCAAGTGACTGCTAAGACTAAGAATGTTATTCAAATATTAAAATGGAGAATATGAAGGCAGCATAACATTAAACACATCATGAGATCTAAAATTATATATTTTTTCATGATCATGTTAATAAAGATTATGCTAATTAACCCAGTTTTGCAGTCAGATTTGATTTGAGTTGATCTGCTTTTCTTCTTGTGACTTCTTACTTGTGCTGTTGTCTGTATTTTAAGACTCAAGATTTGCTATTTCAGCAAACTTTCCCATTTCACAAAAACATTTTTCATGTAGTGATATAATATATCAGCACTGGATCAGGGTACAAAATAGAGCAGGTCCTTCAGACAAATGGTATGATATATAGCCTATTTTCTACACTGTGATAGGTGAATGGAACCATGACTGAACATCGCCTCGCCCACTGTGGCCCACTGCAGTATATACCTACTGTCACACTCACCTATGAGATTACATCACAATGCTCTGTGCTGTAAATTGCACAAATCAGACTATACTACCTACATGCTACATACATACCTACATGCCATAGTGCTGACAGAGAACCGTTTATATTGTCTTGAGCAGTGTTACAGCAGGGCGAGCACATAAACCTGTAAAACTGATGAATCCATGAGGGCATTATGCTTTTATCTATTAGCAGCATTCTCTTCAATAATGTAATTGATGGCCTGTGGACAGTAATCTGCTCAACGCCTGAACTCCTCTGAGGACTCATGTCAGGTGTGCAGGGTGCCTGCCCTGTGATGCCCTGTGCTGAGTCTGAAGG
>OMLB01015780.1:0-15782 GCA_900302555.1 Myripristis jacobus | reverse complement strand
GACTGTAAAGCATCATGTGCCTCTCGCTCGTTTTGCCCATTTGGTTTTATTTATTTTATTTTATTTTATTTTTTAAAATGAAAAGAAGCTCATCACTGTTTATTTATTTAAGTGTTGGCCTAAAACATATTTTATCATATCATCACATTTACCATGTATCTATGTCTGTGCTGAGACAATTGATGTTGAGATATATTCCTGCATGTATACATGTCATTGTCAGTCCCAGGCCTTTGTGATTAGGTAATACCTCAGGGGGCCCTTGCTTTTCCTCATAGCAGAAATGGAGAGCAGCAAATTACAGTTACCTGAGTATTTTTTTCCTCTTTTTTGTATACTGGAATTGCTCCTAGTTTTACTTGAGTTTTGCTTGTGAGTTCACTGGAATCTGTAATTTGCAGTAATATACACTCTGAGGACATAACTGACCAAAAAATTGGTAGTTATAATTAGATCTCTAAAGTAACGCAGGAACACTTGCAGGAACATGTAAACTCATTTTACTCCAAGCTGAATTAAAATTTAAGCAAAGTCAACATACTTTTCCCTGAGTGAAACAGACCATCGCTCCAAACCCTGCCATCTCCACATTATTATTATTTTTATGTAAAAGCTTTTCTCTCTGGATGCTGGACAGGAGGGTTTTTGTGTTAGCTGCAATCTTCACCTCCAATTTGAACTCCACCTTTGATACACAGTCCATTTGAATTTTTGGAATACCTCATTGTGCACAGTAGGTAATTCAAAACAAGAAAGAAAGGAATCCGTTGCACAAGTTTATTATAAAGTCTAACTCATTTTTATTTCCCCTGTACCCAGATGAAACACAAATTTCAGTAAAACAAAATGAAACAAACAAAACAAAACCAAAAAGAAAAACAAAAACAAGGGAAAAAACAGCTTGACAAGTACATTCTTCAATAACTGGAACTTATGTGTTTGAGGCTGTGGTTCCAGAAGTGCATTTACATTTTTTTTTTTTTTTTTTTTTTTTTTGCATCTTAGTAATTGGTCACCGTCATTTAAACATACTAAACTTGTGTAACAACGACCTTGGATTCTGTAACTGAGGGGATCTTTAGCATAGTGAGGGAACGATTCCACGGGGATCAAGTGATTTTTCAATCATTATGAATTGTTGATAAGTGAATGTGAAAAAATAAAAAATAAAAAAAAGGTTACCACATTTAATAATGCCATTCCTGAAGTACTGATTCATTGCTAATCTCTGTCCAAGATATTCATAGATATTTTTTGCTTAATTATAACATTGCATTTAAAAAATATGAAAAATCATGATGGTGTTATTTAAAAAAAAAAAAAAAAAATTATAAAACTGAATGTACTCTGCAACTCCGTCTGCAAAAAAAAGGAAAGAAAAACAACTATGTAGCACCAGAAGGTTAAAACAAATCATGCAGCAAATTGTGTTGCCTTCCTTCTTGTTGTGAAAAAGACTACTTCAAGACTTTTGGGGATGAAATCCTTTTTTTTTGCGGAATCCAGTGCAGCCACCATTGATTTGGTATTGCATCCTTATGGCCATTTTTGTTGGTTTTCCTCAGAATCCCCTAAACAGAGGTAATAGCTGGCCAGTTTGTCAGTGTCCTCCTATGTTCTTATTGCAGTAATGACTCCTTGCTTGACAGGTGCTGGTGAGAAAAGGCAAAAAAAAGAAACAACGTTGTCTTATCAACCTCTCTGCATACTTATTGTTGGTAACTTGCATGCCAGCTCACCTTGCTGATTTGCTGTAATGCAGACAGGTAACTACCAAAATAAAGTGAACACCAGGATGAAGTGTTTTCACAAGGTGTTACCTCTGTGTGGAACTCTGCTCTTTCATTATGGGATATTCAGTCATTTGGAGTTTTCTTTAAAGAGTTCAGTTTAGGTCTTATTGTTCAACAATTCAGTGACCACTACCACTAACTACAGGATTAAAGGAACTTGCACAGGAAACTTCTCGTTTAACTCCATGTTTGACCGACTGATTGACTGATGTGGGTCTTTGGCACATTTTATGTATTGTGTTGATTTGTTGTGTTGTGTTTTATTATATTTTTTATACTGTATATTTTAAAATGCCTAGCTGCAGACAGAACTCCCTTCAGAGAGCAGTAAAGTTTTAACTGAACTGAATTAAAGTGGCCACTATGAAGTGTTATTTAATTATTGGCCCTCCCGCTTATACTCAGGTGTCCTTTATTTGGTAGTTACCTGTGCACTGACAGTAGCCGACTGACACTGGGAAATGATCGTGCTTTAACTTAAATTATCATGAAAGAGACGTTTACCTGGTTTTCCACAGGCCTTCTCACACTCCTCACGTGTTTCGAAGCGATTCTGGTTCCCACCACAGCCTCCATACCAGAAGCGTGTGCAGCTCTTGCTGAGGGCATCGTAGTGCCACTTGAGGACAAATTTGGCACAACTGCCCTCATCTTTGGCAAGCTGGCAGATGTCCACTGCTGTAGAGGCTGCTGGAGGAGAAGAGACAA
The DNA here is from genome assembly GCA_900302555.1 of Myripristis jacobus. Classification (NCBI taxonomy): domain Eukaryota; kingdom Metazoa; phylum Chordata; class Actinopteri; order Holocentriformes; family Holocentridae; genus Myripristis; species Myripristis jacobus. The sequence continues at coordinate 13,281 of OMLB01015780.1, read as the reverse complement.
AGAAAGGCAATTAGTGAAGATAGAGGGGCACACTGTGTTCATTTTACTAATGGCAAATAAAATAAACCAAAATAGATTTTAAATTTGAGCAACACTGAAATGTGCAATTAAGAGTAAATGTATAATTACAAGTAATATATTGAGGAAATTATATAATAATGAGGTATTATGCATACAAACTTTCAAGAAAGTAGCAAAATCCCTTACAACTGTTGCAAAACCTCTTCCCCATCATCATAAAATCCAGCACATTTGGTTTTGACTATATGTTGAATAAACTACCTGCTGCCAGTCTAGTCCAATACTAACAACCAACTGACAAATCAAACTTGGTTTGTGCAAAGACCGCTGCCAAAACACAATGAACCATTGAACAAGGCTTTCCATTCATTCTCTCCATGCTTATGACTTGGCCTGCTCCTGGGAATGACAAAACTATAACTTTCATTTTTCAATGCTTGGCGTTTGACTTGTTCCATCAGTCATTTGGAGTATTTAAAGGTGGTTAAGGAGGTGGGGGCTTTGTGATGGAATACAAAAGACTTGTGTTGCAAAAGGAATTCCGGTTTGAGGAACTTGAATTATTCGACAGTGATATAACTTGCAACATTGGGGATTTCATGCGCTGATAGCTTCCCCACATGTGAGCGAGGGGTCCAACTCTCATCATGTTTGAGGAGGCAAACTGTTTAAAAACTAGACCAGAGCGGAGGGGCTTTTTCTTTCATGTTGATTTATTTGTGCAAAATCAGTCATGTGCTCAACAGCGGTAGGTGGAAGGGAAGGCACAGTTACAAATTTAGTTTATAGCATATTAGTCCATCAGCAGCTTAATGCTTACCAGGAGCTGGGAGGATCTCAACCTGTTCAACATTCTGCACCTTTTGCTGAGGTTCTGGCACTGTGAAAACATGAAAAGATTTGTTTTCAGCTTCAGGGAACAGACTCTCACCAGCTGGTGAGAACCAACCAAATTAGTCTTTCAGCAGGATGTCAAGGGCAACGTGGAAATAAAGGCACACATGCAACCACTCAGATGCGTGAAATGTTGACTACACAATGCCTGCACGTCACTATGCTTGATATGACCAACACTAACTTTAATGATCCCATGTATCACAGATGCAGAGTCCCTTGAACACCTATCACTCTTCTACATGCAGCTGTAATACATATTTTCAAAATGCTGTGTGCAGAGAGCAGATGGCTTTAGAATGATAATCATCACCTAGATTGATTTCCTAACTAATTTAAGATTATTAACAAGACACAAGGTGGCGTTTGTGATGCATAAAATTTCCCCTAATTATATCTGTACATACTTATAAATCTATATAAAAGACAATATCAGTTAATGGTCAAATTTCCTTATTTTCCATGATGAATTATCAGCACTACTGATACTTAATATAACAGCAGCTGCAGCACACCTTAAGATAAACTAAACTGTAACTATATGTCAAGCTCTTATTATGCAGACTGCACCAGATTGGACCATCACAGCAGGCAGGCGCAGGTTTCCTCAGAGGGCCGGGCAGTGGCAACCACTTACCTGACCTCATGCAGTTTTTCAAGCAGAGGGCCTCGGTCTCGAACCTATTGTCATTGCCTCCACAACCTCCATACCAGAACTGGGTACAGATCCTGTTCTTTCTGTCAAAGAACCACTTAGCCTGATAGTCTTTGCACGGCATTCCAGGGTCATAGTCAAGCGAGCATGGGTCTGCAAGATCATTAACTAGAACGTGCAAAAAACAAAACAAAAAAAAAAAACAATAGTAGTGATGTAAGACAGACAGAGAGAGAGAGAGGATGAGTTTTTGTGCAGATTACATTCACATCTACATGAAGCATAGTTATTGTGTGCTGTTAAAAAGCTGCTCAAACTGGCTAAAATCACAATAGAAGCTTAAAAGTGTTCAATGGAACGGGAGGGGGGGTTTCAAACAACTCTAATATTTCACTATTACAGGCAAAGAAAACAGCATTCAACATAGCATTACATTCTACAGAGGGATCAGCCTACTTGCACTAGTAGCATTTTGGATCACTGAAACTAGGAAGAAGTGAGAGGACAGAAAGAAGAAAAGTACAGATTGCTACACGTGAATTGTAGATATTAAAGTTAGTTATTACTACAGTTACTGGTTAATGTTAGTTCGTTTTAGTCATTTACGGTAGGGTCTGCAACGGCTGTGGTCTCTGGGCTATCCTGTTTCCACTATCTGTGACTAATCCCTCTGAGTCCATTCCCAGAGATATTCCCAGTTAATTCTGAGAAAGCTCAAGACTTGGCTACATGCACACCGCTCAAGACCATCCAACCACATGGTCTTTCAGTTCCCTTGTGGAATGGTCCAGTTTAAATTCCCTACTGCTGGTAAAATAAACATGGTCTTGCTCACAATACTGTATCTTACTTTACTTGAATGAATGACGACATCGGTGATCAATAATATTCTTTTAATCACCGATGAATGATAGACCAGGTTGGGACACACTTGCAAGTTTAGAATGTTACAGTGGTTTAAATCTCTTGATAAAAGGCTGCAGGAGCAATAATAACAAATCCAACCAGAGACTCATGTGAGTTTTTCTAAATTATATCTTTGGCAGATACTATTGAGTTAATTAAGAACACATGTATGACGAAGTTAAGAGAGATATTGTTCTGTTCTTTCTGCTCTTTTTCGCTTATCAGGTTTTATTTGGGTAGCATATACTGTATGTTCCCTATGAAAGCAAGCCAAAGGATAGGATTTAGGATCATTACCAAAAGCGGTTAAATGTGCAGAAAAAAAATTTAACAGACTACTGCCCAAAAGGTCAATGAAACCACTGGTAGTTAAACCTTTCTTTGGGAATTTTTTGTTACTGAATTCATTGGCTTTTTGCAATTGCAGTATTTTATTAGCACAGTTTTCAGCAGGATCACATTAATTTTGAATTAATTTGTATAATGTTCTGTTATATATGTTATGTTTAGTTAATTTTGTTATGTTCTCATGAAGTCAAAGGTCAGCAGAAACAAGACAAAAACAAAGTCAATGTAGAAAACACACAACTACAAATATGCAAGTAGTTAATTTCTAAAGAATATGGAACTGTTTCCCAGTGATGAAGAATCACTTGAGACTGATGAGGATGTCTATAAGCAGCATATTTCAATCACTCTCAAATAGAATGGGATGCTATGAGCACTGCAAGGTGAATTATATATCTATTCCCAGAAATTATAGAGATATGATTAAAATATAAAATATAAACAAATTATTTTACACCAGTTTTTATCAATTTCTGAAAATAGATACGAATATACACAAATTATTTTTCATACTTCTTTTGTCTTTTGTTGGATTCTGAAAAGTTGCTAATTGACTTGAATTGTTAATTGTCTGAAATCATCTAATCACAGCATGCATATCAAAACAGAAAAAAACATAACATGGATGCAAGATTTAAACATCATACACACACACACACACACACACACACACACACACACATATATACACACACACACACACACAAACACACACACACACACACACACAGTCACTCACCAGTCTCCGGTATGTCCAGGGGTGCATTGTTTACAGTACCAGTGGCTTTGCTGGCTGGCTTGGGCTCTGCTGCTTCTGTCAAAGTGAAACACACAGTCATGGAGCTGGTACCATAAGAAGCTATGCTATTCATCAGAATCACAAGGATGTTACTTCCCAAGTACAATACATGTATAGACATTTTCTTCTGTGTACAAAGAAACACTGACAGTCTTCCACATTTCAGAAAAGACCCTTCTCAGCCCTTCCTTCCCTTGAGTGACCGAGTGACTATAACTGACAAACAACAGAGATGAGTAAGGTATGTAAGCAGAGCAGAGATCCAACAGAAACAGCTAATGAAAATACAAAATGTACAGGCTGGACAGGGAGTTTTAAAAACACAAATTTCACTTGATGTTGATGTAATTGAGTCACTGGTATGATCAACAACCCTCAAAAATACGATGGTCCATTTGTACTATGGTGCAGCTAAAAAAATCTAATTCCAACTTTAAATAATATAATCACAGAATATAAAAAACATGAATCATAATCAAGTGTGTTCAAGGACTTACTCGTAGTGATGATGCCCTTGCGAGTGGCGACAATTTGACCTTGGGCAGTGTAGACAGTGACCACAGCATGATACACCTGAGCACTTTCTAGGTTGTCTACGGAGAGCTCCGTCCCTGACACGTTGGTCTTCAGCATCAGGGCTTGGTCATGCAACCGTGTCACCACCACTTCAAAGTACACCATTAGCTTGGGATCTGGGCTGGACCAACGCAGTTTGAAGCCGCTCGAGGTGATATTGCTGGCATGTAGCTCGTCTGTGTCTGAGGGGGTAGAGGCACAGTGGTATTGAGGCAAGATGGCATACGTGTACACACAGTAAAAAGCAGGTCAGACATGACAAAAGCATCCTGCCTTGTCCCAGTCGTCTTGTAATTAAGATTATTCTTAGGTACTAAAAATGATTTCAAGCATTATATCACTTTAGCTGATCATTTTCATGGTAGCTATCGGAACAGACATGAACAGTATTCGGCTAGCTGTCACTCATTTTTATAAGACTAGTAATTTTTGTGGTTACACCATAACAACAGCCAGGACAATAAACAATGCGGCCTATTACATATTTCTTGGGCAGGAACTATGAAACACTGGCTATGCATGAGCCTCACAGCAGATAATGGAAATGTTTTAGTTAAGTAAAATCGAAATTTAGATTGACATTTGCTGCTATGATTGTGTGTTAATGTCCCATTTAATACACTAGGATCTTACCTTTGTGTTTTCTTTGATGAACTGCTTGGTGATTTCCATGGTGTTTTTGATGTGTCCTATGAATAAACCTATATTTAGTGAATTCAAACACAGACGTTTGCAACAAGAGGAATAGCTGAAATGGAGTAAATGAAATACTCACTCCTGATGATGTGATGATTTAAAGGGGTTTTTGAATGGCTGATCACTCTGGAACCATGTGCAGTTTTTGGAGACTTCAGGAGACATGTAGAAAGCATTTTCAACTGAAACGACACGTAATATAGAGCACGTCTCACTCACATGTTTCGCTCACACTCAGACAGGGTCAAACTGATGGCCACAATAACATAAAGTAGACAGATTTGATTTGTGTGTGAGACTTACTGCTGATGTACTTTGGCAGCAACTGGCCAAAGGTCTGGATGTGTTTGTCATAAAAGTGTGAGATCTTGTCCAGCCTCTTGAAGAAGACATCCGATGGCTCACTGACCATGCGTGATAAAACTCGGGCATCTCCGGCACTCAGTTTGTCACCCACACCTAGAATGACCAGGAAGTAGCCCTTGCACTTGGCCTCAGTGGCCACACGTACCAGCCTCTCCTCCTCTTTTTCCACACCTCCTGTCACAAAGAGCATCAGTACCTTCCGGTTACGTTGAACTGGTGCCCTCTCAAACACCTGCTCCACTGTCTGCTCGATGGCTGCTGCCAGTGCCCAGCCACCCTCTAGCTGTGGTGTCTTCTCCTGAAGAAAGTTGATAATACTCTGAGCTGAGCGGTGCTCAGTCAGGCCAATATCCACACGGATGGGAGAACCAGTGTTATTGCGGACAAACTCATAGGGCGCCTGCTGCACCACAGCTACTCTGGCATGGTGAACGGACGATGTGGGATTGGAAGACACCTCTAAGTTCTCCACAATATGCGCAATGTAACGCTTGATCTCAGTGAAGACAGTAGGGTAGGTGGACTCAGAGCTGTCCATGACAAAGGCCATGTCAATATCGACATCACTGGTGAAGGACCTCCTGTCTCGGCTGAATGATCGGGGCACGTAGTCACACATTTGGTCTGGAGAGCAGACATCTAAGGGGGAGAACACAGAATGTGACTCAGAGTTTTTGTCTCACAACAATTTGTATTACATTTAGCTGAATTTGTTTGGAAAGCTATTTTTGGTTTGTATGCTAGTTTCACTGCGACAAGGAGAAATGTGTTTTCAGTTAAGTTACATTAGAAGTATTATAGTTTTTCAGCATGCTCAAGTCATTGTACTGCCATACTTCTTTGATGTATGATAGTACAGTTTTCGTCACACAAGGTCAAAAACATATGTGGCATTAGAATTCTTACCCAGGCACACATGGCAGTTCATAATCTTTTGGATGACTGAGTTGTACTGTGCACTTCCAGGGCTGGGCAGGACAATTACCTGTGCTAGTGCTGTGTTGTTGACCTGATATCAAGGGAAGACAATGAAAAAGTTGAAAACACAGCAAACATTGTAATATTTTCAAACTCACAAAACATAATATAATGCATCTTGCTGCAGTGAACTTATTACTAACTATATTCTTTTTTTTCTTTTTTTTTACCTGCAGTGCTCTGGTGAGTGCTTGTTGGTCACGGTTGAGTAAGAACACAGAGGCAATTCCGGCATCATAGAGGCGGAGAGCTGCAGCACTAATTGACTGTGTTTCCTTCACTTCCCCATTGACAAAGAAGATGGCCACTTTCCTCATGAGGAAGCCACTGCGCACCCTCTTGAAGGTGTTCTGGGCCACAAAGTTCATGGCTGTTTCCAAACTGCGCTGCTTTCGTGTTTGCAGGGTCTGCAGTCCCTCAATGCGCTGCACAAGGGCACGTTTCTTTAGTGCATCAGCAAAGCGGACCTCAGTGGTCACTTCATTGTTATACAGGGTCAAAGCAACACGTGCTCCTCTTGGGCAGTTACTCTCAGCGATGGTGATATCCTTGACTAGGCGGAGCACTGTGTTACGCATGTTGTTGAAAGCAGGGCGGGCAACGCCTTCAGAGGCATCCAGTGCAAAGGCCAGCTCAGTGGGATACAGAGGGCATTCTTGCTGACCTAATGGTGCACACATGGAAGATTGCATACTCTGTGTAGTATGGATCAGTGTTAAATACTAATATACACAATTATGTTTTTCTGAAATTTTGACTGTTTTTAATTTACTTACCATAACAGCAAGCTGGTAAAGAAAAGGAAACAAACAGTGATTAGACGAAACACATGGAATCATTGTTTATCTTTCTGGTAGTACTGCATTGTTGATAGCTATTCACATTATACTTACGACAGTTATCCCTTATCTTCTTGACCAGGTCACATTGCTGGGGACAAAGAAAATATTTTAAACAGATGTTTGAAATTTTTTGAGGACAGATACTAGGCATTGGTCTTGCTCTCTTCATGTGGTGCAGTTTTACGGAGTTTCATAAATGTACATAGTACATACCACAACACCTGGTCCTCTCGGCCCTTTCTGACCCTATGGGAGCACAAGCATTTGTGTTAACTCATGGATGATGAGACATGTCAGGCTCTCGTATTGCTCGTATTTGTTTACATTATAGAGATTTGTATTATATATGATAGTTACATACATAGGGCCCAGGATATCCAACTTCTCCCTTCTGCCCGGGTTCACCAATATTCCCTGCGACACCCTGGAGAGAATTAACCACAGTTATGACTTTTACAATTATTCAACATGCAATCATTCTAAAAGAACTTGACTTCAAAGTTACACGTCATCAAAGGCAATCCTAAAAAACAAAAACAAACAACCAAACAACAACAAAAAAAACACTTAAATATACATACATAATTGTGCTGAGAGATATTTGCCCCTTAGCTTCTAATACTGTATTCTGCCGAGCCAAACATGCAGTATGGGGCCAGTGATGTTCTTGAACAAGCTTGGTATTTTCTATTACAATAAGGGATGTGTCTCTGGGTAGGATTTGGATGTGAAGAAGGAAGACAATTTGTTTTTTTGTATCATACATAGCCTGCTGAATATGACAATTCAACCATATGGGTAGAATAAGACTAGATTATTCTGAAAGGTGTTTCGACACTCACCCTCTGTCCACGATTTCCGCTGGGTCCTGGCCTGCCCTTGGTACCAGGCTCACCAGCCTCTCCCTAGAATGATGGAGTGAAGTACAGGGAATGAATGTCGAGAATGAGCTCTTGTACAAATTTCATCAAATGACTAAGGCTGAAACAGAGACCCACTTTTCAGCTTGAACTTTCTGTGTAGTGAAATACTATATGAGGTAATCACTCAGGGAATTTCAATTTTCAGGCTTTGTGTTTTTGCAAGCATTACCTTGGGTCCTGGGAATCCCGGGAAGCCTTCATCACCCTGTAATGAAAATGCTTATACATGTTATGCCTCATCATTTATTTAAGAATGAGTTAAGACTGAATGGGATGAGAGTATGCGCAGGACTGAATGTAAAATGAGATTTGTAATAAATAGCTGGTGATGAAATGATAACTCTGTGAAGGTAATGTTGTTTGGGTGCCACTAGTCGTGGCATTCTATACAATGCGTAACATTGTGAGATAGGACAAGTGACAGGTAAAATGTACCTGCAACGATGCAACAGTGCTGCACCTTCCAGATCCCCCTTATCATCTGTACCTACTAATCAATTAACTACAGTCAAGGTCAAAGACACAGACTATTTTGTTTGATTTCATCCCTTACTTTAATTACCATTATGTCAAAATGTAACAGTCAAGCACAATGATAACCAATCACTATATCTTTTTGTTAGGGATCATGTTTCACTTACCTTCCTTCCTTTGGACCCTGGAATGCCAAATCCATCTCTTCCATCTTCGCCCTGTAAGAAAAAGTTATAAAACAACAGTGTTTTGAGAAATACAGAATAATTACTAATTCAGATGCACATGATCTTGGTTATGTGGCAGCACATCAAATGTGGGAGAGAAATATCACCAAAAAAACATGTATTTTATAGGCATGCCAAGAGCTCTTCCACCCATGTCTTTACATAACAGTTTGTCACTGTTTCATAACAGATTATTTTGCATAAGGAAATCCACAGCAAAAATCCAGTTTCTCTGATTAAGAACACACCACATATATGATCAGAACCAAATGACACGGTAATATAAATTTTGCTTTAAACCCGCCATGACTATGACGCACAGAATAAATTATCAAACTGCAGCCGTAAGCGGAACTTAAAGTTCTGCCAACAGCATTCTTTCACATGGCCTCTATAACTACAAACAACGAATAAGTACATCAGTATTTCAAAGACAAGACTACCCTGCTGATTATTTTCTACAACTTTTATGTTAGGATAATGTGCAAGTAGGATGTAATTTCATTCTTACAGGCTCGCCACGGGGGCCTAGGGGTCCAATAACACCTTTAGGTCCTGGATCTCCTGGTTCTCCCTACCAAGTTAGAAGTCAGACACAGATAGAGAGTTACAGATTCAAAAAGAATGTCAGTGTGAGCTTTAAAATAAAACATTGCTACTGGCTATCAAATCACTTTACATTTAATTGAACTCTTGCTTTATTTGAAGTAAATGTGAAACGGCCGTTGGATGTTTTCTTAAAGTGCTTTCATGTTTGCTCAAATAGACTGCATATGTGAGTCTAGTAATGTGAGAGTTCAAGACTTAGGCCAGTGTATTTATAACTGAAAAAAAAACTGTTATGGAAGAAGTGCTATGGAAGAAGCTATTCTGTCCCATTTTGTACCTTGCGACCGAGAGCGCCTCTTCTACCCCTATCCCCAGGGGAGCCCTGGGGTCCTCCAGGACCCTAGCCGGGGCAAAAATGAGATTAGGAAAGCTCTTTTTAGGCACAAATGAAGGATTAGTACACTTCTATAACCAGATTTGCAATGTGACAATAATCAATAAGTGTACTGTGGAGCTCCTTTTGATAACTGAAATCATAAAATTTGCATCAACAAAATGCCATCATAGTTGCTGTGTGTTACAGACACAATTGCAGGTAACTGTTTTTTTCCATTTTCCTTCTGGCTATGTGCTCTTCTGACAGCATATTCCTTGCATGTATACATTTTATACAGCCAAAATGCTCATGTTAAATTAATAAGAAATCAGACTTTCCTAACTTCAAATAGGACAAAGGTCCCTAAGAAATTGGTTGGTCAGTCGGTCATTCATGGTTGTTTTACCTGTGCATTATTAACATAGTTCAGTTGACTTGAGTTAAATATGTTAAGGCAGTAGCAAAAACCTGTCACATTTAAAATGGGCTTGACAGATTCACTCACTCTGGGTCCAGGGTTCCCATCCTCTCCCCTGAGTCCAGGTGCACTAATTGGTCCAGCTGGACCCTTGAAAAAGACAAAAAAAAAAAATTTGTTTGTTTTTTAATCTAGAGCTGGGCTATCAATCCGTAAGTAATGGATTAATACAAATTTGTGAACGTATGAGCATTCCTGCCGCCATAATCCAGTCAAATCAATATAGCAAACAATATAGCTAAGAGAAGTAATAACAGGAACATCTTATGAAAGCTCTGACAGTAAAGTATGTTTGGGCAATACAATTTACAACCATAATTAAACTCCAGATATTGCATCAAGTATGACAATTTTCTTACTCTAGATCCTCCAATACCAGACTCTCCCTGCACACCATCAGCTCCAGGCTTTCCAGCATTTCCCTAAATGACATACAAACATGAAAAGGTTAAAGTTGCAGAATTTAGATAAGCATGAAACACTGTCTGCTATCACAAAAAGGGGAGCTTACAGCCTGTCCAGGTGGGCCTCTTCTACCATCAGCTCCCTTAAAAAAAGAAAAGAGAAAAAAAAGGTGAAAACATGCCTATAAGGAAGTATCTGATTTAGATATGTCAGCTCAAGATAACAGGCTCAGGTAAAAATTGTCATACCCTCCTCCCAGGTTCACCAGGGGTTCCCTGCTGTCCGTCCTCACCAGGGTCTCCCTAGCAATTCAAACAAGATATTAAGAAAAGTTCATGCACACACAAATGACTGTTGATCTTTTTTAAAGTTTACTATTGAAAATACAATGGCAGGAGCAACAAGATATGTGCAGGGGAACATTACCACTGGTCCAACATCACCAGGGTCTCCTTTAGGTCCTTCCTGTCTGTTATCTTGTCCAGTTGCACCCTAGTAGACAGAAATGACTTTTTCAAACTCGGGTAGAGTCAATCATCTTTATGGCAGTTGTCTGTGCTGGTTCACAGTCATCTAGGTCAAGTCATGTTTATGGTTCATGATTCACTTCTTATGTAGGAAGCTTAAGAAACTTCTTGGATGAGAAGTGAAATGTCTTCAAGTATCTACAATAAGTCCATTTGATCTTGATACAACTCTAGATGGACACCTTTATGGCAGTTCCAACTTCTTGACCCTAATTTGTCCAGAAAGGTGAACCGAGAACACATTCTTGTTTACTGCTGGAGAGTGTTGGGGGGCATTTTGACAGTGCTTGTTGAGGGAGGGGAGTGTGTACTCTCACAAAGACTGTGCAAGCCAGTCTTGGTATTCATACTGTATTACTGTAGCATCAAGTAACAGGCCTTTTCTCTAATCTTGACACAATCATGTATGCATTCTTTCACAAACATATTGTGCATGTTCAACAAATCCCTATGAGCCGGTCATCAAATCCCATAGCTTTGTACTACCTTTTTCATGTTTGCTGCCACCAATGAAGGCACCCTTCAGCATCAGAACGAGAAGCCATGGGCTTTCTTGCTTTTATCACGTGTCAATGTCATGTGGTTAGGTTTACATAACAAAACCACTTAGTTAAGGTTAGGGAAAAGTTAGGTTTAGGCATAAGGGTTACTTACCTTAACCATTTGGTTAAAGTTAGGGAATGGTTAGGTTTAGGCATAAAAACTACTTGGTTAAGGTGAGAAACATTTAGGTTTTGGCAACAAACAGAAATGGTCTCAGTCACACATGAAAAGTCTCAGTGCCTTTGGCTTCTAATGTGTGCCTTTTACGTCAGTATCAGATGCCAAAGGGTGCCAACCCTCCATGTCTAATAAAGGTAAACATACTAACAATAATTGTTCATTGCACATAAAATGGTGTCACTTTTGTGATAGCATTGCCCTTTAATATACTCACAGGGTCTCCTCTGATACCCATGGCTCCTCTATCTCCTGCCTGTCCTTTGGCACCTTTAGGTCCCTAAAAAAGCATATATCCATGAGCATTAATTATATGTGATTAATGTGTGCAGAAAAAAATAAGAAGCTGAAAAAGTATCTATTCACTCACTCTTCTTCCAGGATTTCCTCTCTCTCCTGGGGGTCCAGCCACTCCACTTTTGCCCTGGGAAATGTAAATTAAAGCCCACTTTCATACATAAACCAGATTCACATGTGTTTACCACAAGTAAATTTATTTGGTGAGACTATCTTTTAATGTTTTTACTGAAAAGATGATTCTGTGTTAAATGCTGGGTGAAAACATGACTTTGAGCACAGCATCACAATGCCAATCTACCATTGCTGTTTTTATATTTAGAATTTGACTCTCCAGTTAAGCATGGATTCAACATTCATGATTAAAAGTAAACATGCGAATGTGACAGACGTACCTCTTCTCCATTGATGCCATCTAGGCCGATTTCTCCACTTTCACCCTTCAATGACACATGGTTAGTTGAGTAATCATTGTAAAATGCATTTTTTCTGATTTTTATCTGATAATGATAACTAAAAAGAGAAAGGAAAAAAACTCACCTTTTCTCCAGAGTACCCACGAGAACCCTGAACAGAGTAAAAATAGAGTTACACATGATATAAGGCAACAACATCTACAATTTAAGCATTGAAATTGAAGGTGAAGATGAGGACCTTTACCTTGACACCTCTCTGTCCAGGACACCCTTGGAAACCTTGAGTTCCATTCACACCAGGAGGACCTCTCTCTCCCTATTATCAAAGACCAAATATATTATCGAAAATATGAAGATACAAATATTATTTGTAAGATTAAAGTTAAAGGCACATGATGTAGTGGGTAATAAAAAGAAACTTGAGAGCTGGCACATAGTATTTTGAGAACCAAAAATATGGTTGGATAAATAAATTAGAAGGCAGAGTCAATCCCTCAGTAACTGAGCTGGAATAAATAGGGAATAAAACTTACAGGTCCACCTTCATCTCCTGGATGTCCTGGGCTTCCCACCCCTCCTGGACTACCCTGAAAGTAAACACAACAAAGCCATACATTTCAATAAAACCATTCCTCTTTAGTATGATCAAGCCATTTTCAAAGGTCTTGAATGGCTTCTAAGCAGCATGTCCAGAAATTAATTTTCTCCTTTTGACACTGGATACCTTAGGTCCCGGAAGTCCAACTGCTCCTCGGTCTCCCCTGGTGCCAGTACACTTGCATGGCACTGCACAACACTCCCTCTCAGC